>APFE030645684.1:0-14639 GCA_000404065.3 Pinus taeda
CTTTCATCCCATGTGCATGGATTTTTCGAGTTGTACGTGCGCAAAATGTCTACGATCATCCTGTTGACAACCTTTGTTTGGCTATCTATTTGGGGATGTAAAGTCGTGGACTTAGTAAGTTTGGTATCTAGCATCAACCAGAGACTTGACCAAAATGCACTCAGGAATCTACTATCCCAATATGAGACAATGGGCTGTGGGATCCCAAAGTGTACCCACACTCGCTCAAAGAAGAGTTTAGTAGTGGCCTTTGCTGTGATACTCTTCTTGTAGGGTGCTATAATGGCCATCTTAGAGAATTTGTCGACGACCACAAAAACGTGGTTGTTGTCGTGCTTAGAAGAAGGAAGGCCCGACATCTAATCCATGGAGATGGATTCCCAAGGTTGACTAGGAGTAGGAAGATGAGTATATAGGCCTTCCTTCTTGACGGTTGGTTTGGCAATGGCGCAGGCAGTGCAGGATTTAATGTACCTCCCAACATCCTGACGAAGGTTCGCCAAATAAAAATACTTCTGCAGGATTGCCACTGTTTTCTCTACCCCAAAATGTCGAGTGACTCGATTGTAGTGCACCTCCCAAATCATATTGGCACGCTCGCTTGAAGGAACACAAATGTGTCCTAGGTGGCATAACAGTGCATCCTGGAGGTGAAAGTTTGGAACTTTCTTACCTTCCAGGAGTGTCTGGTATGTGTTGCCGAATTCTGGATTTCTCTTGTAATGATGCGGCCACCCCGAAGTATTGTGCCCACAGGAGTCGAGCACAGTGATCAGTGCCATGACCGGTGGTTGGTTGAGGCAGTTTGCAACATTATTGGTGCTTCCCTTCTTATACTTAATGTTCAGATGGAATTGTTGCAGGTATGTGGACTATTTCTGATGGCGATCGTTTTGCAACTTCCCTTGTGTTTGTATGAATTGCAGAGGTCGGTGGTCTGTGTGGATAACCGTTTCCTCCCCAGAATGTAATGCTTTCATTGATGGCAGGCCTGCACAATGGAATGCATTTCTTTGTCATAAGTGGGATACTTTTGGACTGTGTCTGAAAGTGCCTCACTGTTGTAAGCCACTGAATGCCCCTGCTGAGTAAGAACTGCACCAATAGCATAGTTGGATGTGCCTGTCTCAATCTCAAATGGTAGCTGCAGGTCTGGTAATGTGAGCACTGGTGCAAAGTAGAGGCGATGCTTCAACTTGGCAAACACCTTCTGTTGGGTTTCAGACCAAAAAAAAATTGCTTTCACTTCGCCCTTGGTGACTTGACTTAAAGGCCAAGTGATATGAGAGAACCCCAACACGAACTTGTGGTAGAAATTGGCAAGACCTAGAAAGTTGCGGAGCTCTGTTAGAGTGGTTGGGGTTGGCCAATCCCGAATGACTTGTATCTTGGCTGGGTCCACATGCACATCCTGCCCATCAATGATGTACCCCAGATATTGAAATTGGGTCATGCCAAAAGTGCATTTCTCCAAATTGGCACACAACTTGTGTTGTCGCAGGGTTTGAAGGACTTGTCGAATATGATGGAGGTGCTCTTCCCAACTTTGGTTGAAGATCAAGATGTCATCTAAATACACCACCACGAATGCATTGGGAAGGATTGCAAGATGTCGTCCATCAATCTCATGAAGGTTGCGGGGGCATTCCTCAACCTGAAACGCCCTCCTTGGATTTGAAGGCAGTGTTTTACACATCAGAGGGTTTGATAGGCACCTGGTGATAACCAGACTTCAAGTTAATCTTGTTGAAATATTTGGCCCCCTTGAGCTGGTCCAGAAGGTTGTCAATCCGTGGGATTGGGTACCTATTCTGGATAGTGATCTTGTTCAGCGTCCGATAGTCAATACAGAGTCTCCAGGTCCCGTCCTTCTTCTGTACCCATACAATCGGGCCCCCACAGGGTGATGAGTTTGGCCTGATGTGCCCTTTTTGCAATGGTGCCTGAATCTACCTCTTGATCTCATTGTTCTCCACAACAGAGAGTCGATAGATCGGTCCATTGGGTAGTGACGTGCTCGGGGTTAGATTGTGGAGTGCTTAACCTGACAATGCAGAGGTACCCTTGTAGGTGAGGTGAAAATGTCCCTGTACTCCTCCACGACCTTGTCCATCTGCTGCTGTTGTGTGGAGGAGCCCTGTCTGGAAGTCGTGGCCACATCCTTCTTGCCGTGAGGGCGAATCATAAGGAAAACAAATTTCCTGGTTTGTGAAATGATCTTACTGCATTGCTTTGCATTGATCAAAGAGATGGCGCTAGGCGGCACATCCTCCAGTATCCTGTACAACTTATTGCCCAAAGTAATAATCATAGAGCAAGGTCTAGACTCATAACAACATGCCACTTCCACAAGTATGGTTGTCCTAATAACACATCAAAAACTTCAACAGGAGCAACATCACACAATACCTCATCCGTGAAGGGATTGATGTTGTAGGGAAGGCGACACTGTTGGCTAACTCAGAGATCTCATCCTTGATGAAGCCACCCAATGGTGTACGACTGCGGATGTGTTGTCATCGATAGGCCCAGCCGTTTCACGATCTCTGCTGAAATGAGGTTCTTTTGGCTCCTGTTGTCGACAATGAACTGCAATCGAAAACACTTCACCCACATCTGTGAGTGGAAGAGGCGTTCCCCCTCCTTTGGATCTTTAGGCTCATTCTTCTGGATCTTGGTGGTGGCCACGGTGGCACTGGGCTCTGCATCAATGATCTGCTTCCATTTGTCATTCCCCTTATCGGGCTCTGACTTAGAGTCAGAACATGCGTCTGATTCGGAAGCTTTCAGCTCGGCCACCAGTGACTGCTTGGCCTGACACTCACTTGTGTTGTGAGTGGAGCTCTTATGGAACTCACATCATTTTCCTATGTCCTTTGTCTTCGGGGTGTTGTTCTTTGCTTGCGGTTTTGGTGGGTTGTCCTGGGTTGCCCCGCTTTGGCTTTGGCCTTTGCTCTGTGGTTTGGGGGTGCCTTTTCCTTGCTTCGGATTCGCAGATCCAAAGTCTCGCTTCTTCTGTTTAAACTTCTTCTCAATCTTGACAGCAAATTAGTATGCCGTGTTGAACGAGAAGATGTCCAGGAACTCCATTTCGTCTTGGATTTACTTGTGTAGGCAGCCACAGTCTGTGAGTACCAAATGCCGCTCAGAATCCTTGATACCCAATTTTATGCGGAGGGTATGGAAAACATTTGTGAACTCTTGCACATCTTGGTCCCTTCCCTGCGGTAGTGTGGTCCACCTTATGTATTTATCTTCATAGCTCACGACAGGGTAATATTGTTCCTTGATGGCGTCTCGGAAAGAATCCCAAGTGGTTGCAGTTGAAAACAATGAGGATTCCCTCTCGTCCTTTTATTCACAGATTGAAATAAAAACAATTGTTATCAGTGTTATTTCCTTTCATGTACTTGGTTAGGTTTCCCACCAGTCCTTGACGTGTGGGGCAGCTTTGAGAAGTGCAAAAGTAATCTTTTCCCGATTGGAAGAGTCTTGAACTGAAAAATATCTTTCCAATAGATTCAACCATTTATCTATGACATCTGCATCTATCTGGCCCTCAAATATGGGAATGTCAAAGTTAACTTGTACATTAAAAGGAGTGGCACTTCCAGAGTGGCTGCTGGATGAAGATGCATTGCCTGTGGGTAGCCATCGAAGGATCTAGGCAAAGTTATCCATCATCACGTTCCTTTGTCGCTCGAGGGTTTCCTCGAGCAATATTTTGATAGGATCTTTCTTTTCTTCTGCCATAGGAAGTCGTTGGGGTTTGCGAGATTGGTCTTGCAAAGTTTCAACCAAATCGAGCTCTAACTCCTTATACCCTGACCTCGTTGGGGACATGCAAAGAAAAACATAGAAAGAGCAGACTGCTTTGATACCACCGATTCGAACTTAAACAAGAATGCAACAACAAATTACATATATAACCATAAATACAGAGGTGCAGCAAAAATAACACTTTATTTCATTAATATCAGAATACTGAAATATGCTTACAAACAGAATGGAAATAAACTAGCTCAGACGATGATAGGTTATCTCTGAGAAGAGATGTGGTGGCTACATCCCTCTGAATTGTGTTACAATGAGGCTCAAGGGCCTATTTATTATTGAACAACAAGGGAAAACCTTAAACAACCAAAACCCTAACCGAAACCTTAAACAACCAAAACCCTAACCCCAGGAGATGGAACACCAAGAGTTTGTGGGCCCCGTTGGGGTTAGTTGGGCAGCCAGCTTCCTGGGGTTGTAACTTGGTCATATTATCTCCATTTGGCATGTACAATACCTTGTTGGAAAGGTGTCTCCGAGTACTACATGGATTATTATTTGGCCTCTTGAGAGGCTTATTCTTTCATTTATGAGCTAGTTTGGTGGGCTTGTCACCAAAAGTTGAATTATTAGAATATTGTCTTATTTTTGGGGTTTATGTAGGCCAAGGAGGCTAATTCAAACTCTTAATTAGTGTATAAATACAAGTGACATGATTTCATTTGCTCATCATCACTTTGGATTGGATCTTTTCTCTCTCCTGAGAATTTCACACTTTTTCTAGAGGATGAATTGGAGTTGTATGGATGAATTTTGATGTTTGGATATTGGTCTATCTTATCTTGGAGCTTCTCTTTGTCAATTGTGGATGGTTGGATTATTCTGTTAGATGTAAGTACATGTCTTTAATGTTATTCTTGTTTTACTTTGTCGTATACATTGAAATGGGATTTTCGCTATAGTTAGGGTGAATTGCTGCATGCATTTACTACTTTAAATTGTGGAATCTTGTCTCTATTATAGCATCTTTCAATGTATGGGCCATGTAATGTGAACGAAATCTCCTAGGGGTAATTTTTACAATGAATTGACCTTGATAAGCCATCTCTTTTGTACATCGAAGTATAAAAGCTGTAAGATTGCTTCTCTTTGACCTAGAAGGCTAGCAAAGTAGTCTTGAGGCATCCTTGACCAAGAACCAAAGGTCCTCACCCATATTCAACATAGACTCCATTCTCCCAAGACTAAAGCATTGATCTACCAAGAGGTGGTCACCTAAAATCATATCTTTTCACCTTATTCCAGGTCTAGCCAAGTTGGGTCACCTAGGGCATCATTTTCCTGACAAACTGCCCATCCAAAAAGTTCGATTTCTTAGGGTGTCCTGCACTGGTGTTTCCTCAAGACCTCCTCCAAATTTGAGGCCATTCTGACAGTGTTGTTGTGATAAAAGCCAAGCCTGAGCTTCGGGATCAAACTTTGTCCTAGCATCCCCAAAGGCTAGTACCTTATTGGATCAATTCAAACCTTTAAGTTGATATTCTTTCTTTGATCCATTTCCATACCTTTTCTAGGTTAGGGATAATCATTGATTGCCATAGTCTTCTCGCCTACCCTATACTGGGTCCACTTGGTCCCCTGTGGTCCCGTTCCTTTGAAAAGAGAATTCTTAAAGAACCATCTGGGATACCAATTTCAATAAAGATTTGGAAATTCCTTCATAAGTCATATCCCATAAACCTAACCCTCAAATCCTCCCTTCCTTTCTCTAGAAGACATTGTACCTTGCTTAGAAAGCAAGCAAGCTCTATCTTTCTAAATCTTCCGGGAAAGGGATTATTTGGGTCACTCCACATCCTTTCATTGACTTGTCCTTCATCGGTGACTCCATAATATACCGTGTCTCCTCCCATCGATGAAAGTCTGTAAATACAAGGGAGCCTTAGCTGAGGTCCTAGTGCGCTGTCTCCATTTGTTACCCTTGGCCTAACATTTGCCCTTAGGGATCCCCCGTAGGTCCCTTGCTATTTTGAACGGTAATAGGGATCTCATGGAAAATTTGAAGTACTCCATCCAGATCCAGATCGGTATCCCAACAGATCTGTGGATCCTTGAATACGAAGGCAATGTTCTTCAAAACTAGTCCAAGCTAGGAGATTATGAGTAGGAAAAGACTCCACAATAATTATGGGTATGATAATCAGTGGTGGATCGACTAGTCAAAATACAAAAAAAACCAATGGATCAACATCTTTCAAAGATGTTCTTAAGGGAAAATCAGAGGCCTTAGTCAAAGTTGATAAATTCCTTAATGTTCCAAGCCCTTATATTGTGGAACAACTGAATGAAACACCGACAATGGAAGTAGATTTAACAGAGGTAAATGATCTATATATAATCTTTCAATCTCAGGCTGCCATCTACAGATTCAACAAATTTTGGACAAAACCAATAAACCTTTTTCAGTGGATCTTTCGTGCATGGACAATCAATTGTGATGTTCATTTATGTTCTAGGGGCTTCTTCATTATAAAATTTGAATGACTGAAGGACAAAGAATTTTCCTTAAGAGAGGGTCCATGGTTCTGGCCCCTAGGGCAATGCAGATTTTTTTATTACCCCATGGTTCCTGAAATTTGATGCCAACTCAATGGTGGTTTTCAAAATGTCGGTCGGGGTCAGATTGAATAATCTTCCCCTTCATTTTTGGCATCAAAATGTACTAGAAGGAGTTTGAAATATGCTGGGGAGATTCATCAATATGGATAGCAAAGAACTAAAGAAGCAATCTACACTTTTTCCAGAATTTGTGTGGAAGTAGACCTCAACAAAGGACTACCTGGCTGTATTCTTCTGATGCATAACAATCAGTGCTGGACCCAATTTTTAGATTTTGAAACACGACTTTCAGATGCTGGCTTTGTCTACAAACTAGACATTTACAAAAATCATGTCCTCTGGCCGAGAAAGATCCAAGGAAGAAAAAGAAACCAGCTAAAAAGCCTAGTGGATGGCAATTTCCAGAGCAATAACATGACAAAGAAGAGGATGAGGAAGAAATGGGCAATCCCATAAACGAGGAAAACTAGAACCCACAATAAACTTCATCAAACGGAGGAGTAAATGAAGAAGGAATCACGGTATTAAGCTTGCAAAATCAAAATACAATGGGAACTCAGTCCAAGCAACACAGAAGGAGAAGGAGACAGGAGGATTCAAATCCCTGTATTCATCTAAAAGTTCAGACTCAGACAAGGAAAATCCGAGGACGGTAGCAGAAAATCAACTAGTCATTGTAATTGCCACTCCTAATCAAGGAGGATGGCGAAAAGTGGAAAAGGAAAAAGGTAGAAAAGAGAATCTAAGTATTTTCACTTAGACCCAAGTTAATTTGTTGGTTTTTTTGTCTTTCGTTTTTTCTGGGACCTAGTGTTTACTAGTCTTGCCGAAAGCTCTAGGAGCTTCTACAATATGTAATTTTGTTTTCTTAAATAAAATTACAAATTTCCTTGGCGAAAAAATTAATTAGTGCGTGGGAAAAAACCTAGCATGAGCTCTACCCCTCTTATTATCCATCACTCGGTTCTTGAGCACTTGATGCTCCATCATATAATAAAGGAAGGCTTGTAAGTCCCAACCCTGTTGAGCAAGAAGTTGATTCATCATTAAGGGGTGAATAAATTATATATTATTAAAATCAAGCTTGGGTACTATTACCCACTAGAAGTAGGTGTCATCTCTTCTCGCTGGCAGCCAACAACCCCGACAACCACTAGTAGCCAATGATTATGTGCCATTTATATCTCTGTCACCTGCATTAGTCATATGTTTCCTTGCCCATCTGGCAAGAGCACATGTTGGAAGGTGAGCTTTTTATCAAAAGTTACTTTATTCATTTTGCAATAGGGTGCTGATGCTTGTTTGTATTTGGGAATTTGACATGGATTATGGGGTAAATTGGAAGAAAGAAGTGTTTTGGCTGTGATATTGTTTCCTTACCTTAAATGGGGGGTTAATTTTCAATGCTATTCTAGTGGGACCTCCCTTAATGGCCCAACGGGGATAGGAGGGGCACTACTTGGGAAGCCATGATTGAGGTAGCGCAACCCCATCTCTCCCTATTCTATACTTACCACTTTCCACCTTTCATTACAAGCCCCTCTTCCACCTCCTTTTTTGGGTTCAATTGGCCATTGGTTCATTGGGATCTAGCATCCACATATCCTCGTACCTGGGTAGGCTCTGGAAATTTACACTTGGAGGTTGATGCAACTTAAAGAAACAGAAAGAGAATATAATGGCCACAAACAAAAGAAAAGAAAATGATATTAAAATGCAAAAGATGGCTATGATGTAAAAAATAACACGTGGGCAAAAATTGAGCATGAGCTCTACCTCACTCATATGGCCATCACCCGGTTTCTAGGTCAATGTTGCCCTATTTCGTAGTAGCCAAGGAACCCTTGCGTGTCCCAACTGGTGATGGGCGATGAATTACCCCATCCTTAAGGGGGTAATAACTACTACACATCACACAAAACAAGCTCTAAACCTTGAGCTACGAGCAATACTACAAAGAAATATCAAGAAAAATTAAGAGGCATAAGAAGGGTGGAAAAAAAAGGCCAAGTTGGTATTTCATGCATCCACCATTACTCCCTCCTCACATCTATACACCCAGGATGAGGAATCCCATCGGGCTGGTCCCTTTGACCATGGCACTTGGCCATGAAGTCTTGTCCCCTTTGTTCCATCATTATTCACATGGCACATATCGATTGAAGGGTAGACCAAGGACATGTCACTTCCCCTTAGGGGTTGAAAGCACCTAATAGTGTTGTCTATTAACTACTCCTACCTAGGGAAGTAACACCATTATGTGACTAGGACCCCAAATTTGGAAGGGAAGCCTTGTATGAAGTATTTTTTTTCCCATTACTTTCAAGTTTGGTTCACTTAGATGCAATAATGATTAAATGTACCTAATTGGGAAGTTGCAACAATAGATATTGTGTGTAATTGATAGGTGGTTCCATTTATAGGTCTGGGCAACTCAATTGGTGTACAGGTCCTCCAGAGGGAGATATTGACACCCATAGGTGAAGCCTTGAGAGCCATGGGACTTTAGACAGTTGTAGAGCATCACTAGCATCCTTGGGTACCTCCAACACCCATAGGGTTCCAACATTTGCCCCACATTGTTGACTTTTATGGGATGATGCACCTGGACCGGCATGCTCCCAACTGACTTGGCACTGATCAGATGGATGGCAGCCAATCCAAGGCCGATATGTGGATGTTCTTACACATTGAGAGATGGGAGGGCTAACAGCACCATGAAAGCCCTCAACGTTGGAGTGGAGACATGAATTTTGGCCACTTGGAGACCCATGAGACCACTTTTATGCTTGCCCCAAAGCCAAACTTGGGGTCCGTAGATGGATTATGTTAAATATCTAGAGGCCAACCCCTAGAGGTTTAGTTTAGAGGTCTTCTACACACATGATTGCACCCATTTCCCCTCAACATTAGCCCTAGAAGGGTCTACGCTTGCATGACATCAACTCTTTTGCTCTATTTTGACTCACACATGTGGAAAATTAATAGGTTTTCAAAGGCTACTAGCTCAACTTGTGACCTAGCCCATTATTTTATTGTTTAGAGGGGTTTCTAGGCTATTTATCATTTGGAGAACAAGGGGCCAACCCCTTGTCCAACACTTTTGAGGGCCCTATTCTTCATTATGGAACCTATGGACTTCATTAGGCCACTTGGATGGCCCTACGACATGTATTATTCATCATCTCACCTCTTCAGAGTCTTATTATTTCATTTGTGAGCTAGTTTGGTGGGCTTGTCACCAAAAGTTAGATTATCAACACATTATTTTATTTTGGGGGCTTATGTAGGCCAAGGAGACTAATTCGAACTCCTCATTAGTGTATAAATACAATTGAGATGAGTTAATTTTCTCATCATCTCTTTGGATTGGATCTCTTCTTTCTCTTCAGAATTTCACACTTTTTCTTGGAGGACGAATTGGAGCTTTATGGATGAATTTTGATGTGTGGATTTGGTTTATCTTATCTTGGAGCTTCTCTATTGTCAAATTGTGGATGGTTGGATATGTTCTATTACATGTAAGTTCATGATTTTAATGCTATTCTTGTTTTACTTTGTCATATACATTGGATTAGGATTTTCGCTATTTTTAGGGCTAATTGCTGCATGCATTTACTGCTTAAATTGTGGAATTTTGTTTCTGTATAGCATCTCTCAATGTATGGGCCATGTAATTTGAATGAAATCTCCTAGGGGTAATTCTATCAACTAATTTATTTTGATAATCCATCACCTTTTGCACATTGAAGTATAGAAGCTACAAGATTGCTTCTCTTTGACCTAAAAGGCCAGCGGAGTAGTCTTGAGGCCTCCTTGACTAAGAACTAAAGGTCCTCATTCATATTTATCATAGACTCCATTCTCCCAAGACTAACGCACTGATCTACCAAGAGATGGTCACCTAAAATCAATTCCTTTCCACCTTTTCCTAGGTCTAGCCAAGTTGGGTCACCTAGGGCATCATTTTCTTGATAAGATAGCCCTCCAAAAAGTTCGATCTCCTAGCCTCTCCTGCGATGGTGTCTCCCCAAGGCCTCCTCCAATTTTGAAGCCATTTCGAAGGTGGAGTTACGAGAAAAGCCAAGCCCTAGCTCCGAGATCAAACTTTGCACTAGTATCCCCAAGGCTAGTGCCTCATAGGATCAATTCAACATCTTTAAGTGAATATTATTTCTTTGATCCTTTCCCCTTCCTGGTCTAGGTTAAGAACATCATTGGTTTCTAAACTCTTACCTCCTAACCTAGGCTGGGTCCACTTGGTCTCGTGTGGTCCTATTCCTTTTAAAAGACAATTCTTCAAAAACCATTCAGGATACCAATTTAAATAAGGATTTTGGGGATTGGGAAGTTATTTCACAAGCCATATTCCTTAAATCTAACCCTCAAATCCTCCCATCCTTCTCGTAGAAGACATTGTACCTTGCTTAGAAAGCAAGCAAGTTCTTTCCTTCAACCTCTTATGGAAAAGGATCATTTGGGTCACTCCACATCCACTTATTGATTTATCCTTCATTGGTGACCCCATAATATAATGGGTCTCCTAACATCGGTGAAAGTCCGTAAAGAGTAGGGAGCCTTAGCTAAGGTGACAATGGGATAAGTCTCCATTTGTTGCCCTTGGTCTAGCATTTACCCTTTAGGTCCCTTGGTAGTTTGAGCGGTAACATTTTGGTGTCGTTGTTGGGGACACAAAATGTGTGTTTGGTTCTTACGGCATATTGACATAATATTGTTGGCACATGTAGGGTGTGTGTTGAGAGCTATGGGCCTCCACAATAATAGATAATACTCCCATGGATCTCCAAAGATGTTCAGAGATGCTCGAGATTCATCCATTGGACGAGGAAGATGCACTTGGCTCACCTTTGCCTAGCTGGCCCCACAAATGTACCATACATTTGGCAGCTGACCTAGGACTTGTAGGATGAAGTGCCATCACCTACACCATCATCAGAGCCTTTGCAAATGATCTACAAGCATCTTTGACTCATTTGGAGACCCATGAGGTTATTATTGTGCCCCCACACCTACTGTGAGCACCACATGTTTATTGTTTGGAGAACAAGGGGCCAACCCCTTGTCCATCACTTTTGAGGGTCCTATTATTCATTATGGAACCTATGGACTTCATTAGGCAACTTGGATGGCCCTACGACATGTATTATTCATCATCTCACCTCTTCAGAGGCTTATTATTTCATTTGTGAGCTAGTTTGGTGGGCTTGTCACCAAAAGTTAGATTATCAACACATTATTTTATTTTTGGGGCTTATGTAGGCCAAGGAGACTAATTCAAACTCCTCATTAGTGTATAAATACAAGTGAGATGAGTTAATTTTCTCATCATCACTTTGGATTGGATCTCTTCTCTCTCTTCAGAATTTCACACTTTTTCTTGGAGGATGAATTGGAGCTTTATGGATGAATTTTGATGTCTGGATTTGGTTTATCTTATCTTGGAGCTTCTCTATTGTCAAATTGTGGGTGGTTGGATATATTCTATTACATGTAAGTTCATGATTTTAATGCTATTCTTTATTTACTTTGTCATATACAATGGATTGGGATTTTCGCTATTTTTAGGGCTAATTGCTACATGCATTTACTGCTTAAATTGTGGAATTTTGTTTCTATATAGCATCTCTCAATGTATGGGCCATATAATTTGAATGAAATCTCCTAGGGGTAATTCTATCAACTAATCTATCTTGATAATCCATCACCTTTTGCAAATCGAAGTATAAAAGCTACAAGATTGCTTCTCTTTGAATCAGATACTACCAATGTCTTAGATGACGAAGGTATATTGGAAGATGAGGGCTGATTTTGAGATACTGTCACAGCTGGCTTCCTTGTGGGTACCTTTTCCTTTGCAGTATTGGTACCAGCACTCCTTTTCTTTGAATTGGCTTGAACAGGTTCGGGAGTAGCTTTACTCCTTGTAGTGACGGGAAAGGCTTCTTGCTCAGCGTCAGTATCTGAATTAGGGAGTATAAAGTCCCACATCCCGTGGCATTCAACAACTTCCTCTTCTTCTTCTTCAGATGGCATAATTGTTTCTTCTTCTTCTTCTTCCTCGGGATCCGAATCTGCGTAAGATATGACATTTGGAGGCTTGGACTCAGGTTTTTTGAAATTCCTATATGGTTTCTTTGTTGAGGACTCTGATACTTGTTTCTTAATCTCAACCATTTCGTTGACATGGTTTAAGGACTTTTGAAAGGCCTTCCATGTCATATGGATCCTTAGTATCTTTTTCTTCGAATCATCCTAAGGACACTTTTGGATTTTCGTCTTCCAAGGCAGTTTTCTTTTCCAAGGCGATTACACTTTTTTCAATAGCGAGGGCTTCCTTCATGTTTTCGGCCAATGTAGGCTGTTTAGCCCTATCCACAAAAATGGCTATGTTTGAGGGTAAGGCGGTGATATACCACTCGCTTCTAACTTGTTCGCTTGGCTTATCATCAGTGGGGATTTTGTTCAAGAGTTTGTTAAATCGGGAGTTAAACTCCTTAATGGGTTCTCTTGACTCGATCCTTAAATCGAAAAGATCGTGGATGAGTGTAGCCAAGGATCTATCATCGCCGTATTTGGTAAGGAACTGTTCCTGGAAGATATTCCAACTGGTGATGGATCCGGAGGGCAAGGAAAAATACCAAGACCCTGCTGATCCTTGTAGTGTATAGGGAAACAATTTAACTACCACATCTTCTTCAGTCACTCCCTTCAAATTGACTGACAACATAAAATTATTTGTGTTCTTCTGCTGATGTTCCAGCATTTGGATTGAACTTTGGTAGCCATTTTTCGGGATAATTGAGTAACGGATGTAAAGGAGTAGGCATGGTGACTACACCAGGACTTCTCCATGGTCTTTGAGCCATTTTAGGAGTACCAGCGATTGCCTGTGGTGTTCCAGGTGCTTGAGGGGGAGGTGGAAGTGAAGACTGAAAAGATTGTGATGTTTGAGATGAAATCCCTTTGTGAACAACAATATGTAGTGGTGAAGTGGGTGTTTGACTCCGCACAGGTGATGATGAAATGGAAGATAATGGAGAAAAGGTTTCACTACCAGAACCTTTAGCGGTCTTTTTAATCCTTTTCCTTTCCGGCAAACGAAACTCAGGTGGTTCAATACCTAGTTTTTCGCTTTGAAGTCTGGTAAGGTGAGGAGGTAAGTGGAATTGAGAAATCTAACTGCCTTGTGATACTTCAGATCTAGGAGGTGAAATCGAGAAGCCTTGAAGTTTCTTGATGATAGATTGAACTTCAGGGGACTTCGGACTTAAGTGTTCTGAAGTATGAGGTAATTGAGCAGTAGTGGTTGATTCTTCCTCGTCTCGTCTGGATACTGGTGATTTAGGATGCGATCGAGAGGTCCGAGGAGAGGTGGAGGGGGAGTTACTCTTTGAATGGTTTGTAGGTTTTGGCTTACTCGCCATTCATAGCTGATGGCCCTCCTTCTAGCGCCAGAAATGTTGATGCCTCGAAAATCGCTGCAACAACATTGGGGGATAACCACCCGGTCTGGACCTTAGTACAGCTCCTTTTCCGTTTGGGATGGTGGCTCCGACTGGATATAATGGGACCATTTTCCCAATAATGAATAAAAAGGGTGGATGAGCGATTGGTTATCTAATCTAATGATAGGCGAATAACTTAATATATCAGCAAAGATAAAAGAACTATTGCTAATCCTAGGAACTATTATTCTTTGGAAATGTAACGTTTAATAATCCTTGTCTATTGACAGGCATGTAGATGACTCTGTAAAATAAACATAGATATTCATTCAAATATTACTTTATCTAAATAGTTAAACAAAGCGATTAATGCAAGATTACTGCATTTACCATTTATATCATCGATACATATATGATTGAAAGAAAAGCATGCTATAGACAGCCAATAGTGGGATGCATAAAGGATGCTGTTAAAACACATATATATAAGCAATAATAGCAAAAGCGATCAAATGACAATTCATATAACAAGAATGAGTACAGACATAGATAATAGTACCATATGAGCTGCTAATCAATCCCAATATCAATTGCTATTTGAGATTCTTCCTTCAACGCGGAAATGCTTTCAAACAAAGACAATAGTGCACATTTGTATAAAAGCCTCCTTATCAAAATCAGAATAATTGGTCCAGTGTCATAAAAGAATATCCCTGAAGTACAATAGTGCAACTTCAGGGTTTAAGTCATATACAAAACTTTACGACCCTTTCTAAATGC
>APFE030645691.1:13601-29087 GCA_000404065.3 Pinus taeda
TTTTTTAAATTAGATTTGCAAAAATATTTCATAAAAAATGATATTTATTTTATTCTATTTATATGATCAAGATTAGATGTTGTTAAAAGCATGTTATCCACTTACTTCAGTTTAGATGTTATTAAAGTACATTATTCACCTACCTTAGCTTTGATGAAGATGGTACAAATTCGTAAAGTTTGATGGATAAAAAGTCAAATATAATGAAGGATAGTATTTACTTTCTTTATGGGATTTAGGTTAAATGTTGTTTAAAAGTACATGATCCCACTACTCTTAACTTTGATTATGGTGGAAATACACGATATTAACTCTCTTATAAATACTACTTAGGTTGAAAATACCTTTCGAGATTAGTGTAAGACCTATTATTGTTTATGACTTAGTGAAAGCTCACCTTCAGAGAATTTAAAGAAATAGATTTACAGTCCAAAACCTTGAAAGCTCACCTTCCAAGAATGTTTCCAAACATTATGTATTGAGAGGTTCGTAATTGACTTTGTTCCATAGTGAATCAAGTGAGCCATCATCCAACAAACCTCCCTATTTTTCTTATCTATAAGAGAATATACTCTCCAATCTTCTCACAACGGACAAAGTAGAGGCTAGTATTTTCATAAGGGTGGTGTAAATCCTTTCCAGGCCTCCCTCCAATATCCAACGCTTCAACGACTTGGAAGGGAGGAACCCATTTTGAATTTTTTTAACCATGCTTATGACCATTTTTGAATCCCCTTCTATCAATAAATTGTTGTATCCATTTTGAATATCCTCTTGAATTGTGTAGCTTGGGAGGTACTCCACAACCATAGGAGTTGGGTTTGTGTAAGTTTGTGCCGCAAAAGGGTTTTGTGGGCGAAGAACCCCAAGCATTGGGGTTTCGTACCCAAGGGGTGCATGTCAAATCTAGTAAAATAATTATTATTTATTGATCATAGCAAGTGGAGAACCCTAAAAGGAGTTATCGTAACCTAAGCCAACCATGATGGGGTTTTAATTAACTGGAAGAAACCCTTACCTTGATTTAGTTGGGGATATTATTGTAAAGGACAAGTCTGCAAGGCTTGAAGAAGACCCTAGAGAGGGCTAAATGTTGCCCAAGAGAAACTATAAGAAAGCAAGTGGTAGATCATGGCTTATCTCATGTAATCATGCCCTAGGAAGAGGTTTGAGTACCTTAGGAGTTGCAGAGACCTAATGAAGGATGAGTGAGAGCATAAAAGGGTAGATCCAAGACTAGAAAGAAGGTCGAGGCCGCTCAGAGTTGTGGGGGAGGTTCTCCATTTCATTATGTCCTCAAGGAAGGTGAATCTATGCAAGAAGAGGAAGCTCTTCCTATGTAAAGCCTAAGGCCTAGGAAGGGCTAATATTTTGGTGTTACATACCTCAAGTCATTTCCCTAAGATCTGGTTTTGGATGCGCTCAAATTGTGATGGAAGAAAGGGTCGAGAATCTTAGAAATCATATCATGACCTAGTGATAAGGCCATAGATCTAAGGCCAATTTTCCATGGTTGCGATATGAGATTAGGGCAGCCAAACATTTGTATGGGAGTGCAAATTTAGGGAAAAAGTGAATGAGAATGTGGTGTGAGGAATAGGGTCAACGAATGAGAAAAAACAAGGAGAGAATGACCTAACTGATGGGTTGTCTCATAGCAGAAAATCTACAAGCCCTAGATCAGTCAAGCATTGATTGGGCGAGGGATATCCTTTATTCCTAGACCACAATGAAGGTTCAGTCCTAAAGCGGCTTGGTTTTGTGCACAATATCGAGTTCAAAACCCTTACAATGAGAGATCCATGTGTGGCATGCTTCAAACATAAGGGTTCCAATTGTACACAGAAATTTCAAATAGAAATAGGTGGCAAGATCTTGTTCAGACTGATGAAAGAACAATAAGAATTAGGATTGTGTGGTGGGTTGTCCTGAGATGAACGTAATGATGACAACTAGATCCGTGATGGACTAAGGAAAAACTCGAGGGTAGATTGTGTTAAGCCTAATATCAATGACCTAAAGGAGCTATGTACACTAATAGAGGCAGATTGAGGTGTTATAGATTGGGAGGCAATAAGACCTAGCAATTGTGTTCAAGATGCGTGGACTGAAAGGGTTGTGTGTGGCCACCATCAGCAAGTAGGTCAAGTGTTGTCTTGTTCATGGTAGATTGGTTGTCAAAGTGACCAACAAAAAGCCCTAATCGTGTCTCTGTATTAGGGTTGTATGTAAGGACCAATATCCCTAGTATGAGAGCCCTAATATTGTTGTATTCTAGATTGTAATATAATCCTTGGTTACATTGGCTAAAAACCTTATTTTTGTGGATCACCACACTTACCTTTAGGATAGGTTGTGCTAATGCAGGTTGCACTCATGGAAACTACATTGGCCAGTGTAGTTTATTTTCTCAAAAAGTGTGATGATAGCGGGAAATGAGTAAAAAAATAAAATTTAATTTCAAAGTTTCTCTTTCTATAAGCTTCAGAATTTGTTTCGACCATTTACTATTGGATCATATCTCGAACTCCAAATATTGAGGTCTTATCTCTTATCTCCTATCAATTACCTCCCTCTAATATGGATCTAAGCCCTAGAATGGTAAATCCCAAACCACCTCATTTACCCTATGAATTCACTGCCTCCCATAGAGTCTTGGTTGGATTTTGGAGGATCTTAGTTATGTCCTCATTCTACTCATTTACGTCTAGAGGTCCATAATTCATCCATATGCTTGAGGTATGATTGAAGTCTTTCTATTATGGCAAAGGAAGGATAAGATATTTGGGAGGGATTTACAAGGTCAAGGCCCATAAGGGATGTAATATTCTCCTACTTTTATTAATACAAAAATTCCTTGTTTCCCTATACATTATGTCTCATTTATGCATATGTATAAAAATGAACCCTTGGCTTCTTGTTTAGAGTTGTTTGTATATGTTATTTGCATGTTTTGGTTCTCTTGCTTGTTTTGGATGATTTGCAAGTTCCACTTATAAAAATTGGAGTTGGATCTAGAGCTAACAAGCCAAGAGAAGGAGGAAGCTTACATCATATTCCAAGTAGGTATTCCTTCCATATTTCAAAAATCTCTAAGGAAAGAATTGGAATTTTGTCTTGGTTGTTTCTAGATTAAGCCACTATGTCTAGGGAAATTAATTTTGTCCACAAAAGGAATTTATCCATAAAAATAACTTGGAAACTCCACTAGGGAACAATATGTTCTTTAGTGGTTTCCTTTGTCTATTTTTTAGTACCTTTGAAAATGATTCTTTTTGACTTGTTTATACAGTTATCAAACCTAGGAAAGAATAATTTTGAGATTGGTTAGGGTTAGTTTTGTGTGTGTTAATCAAATTTGCCCATCACACTTTTTGTTCTAAGACAGAGTGACCCAATGCACTTGTCTCTCTTTGTATGTGTGATTATTCGAACTGGTTGATATATATCACCTACGATGATCCTGTAAGTGCAAAAAAATTGCATTTTCCATGCCTTATTCCTAGTTTTGTTTTATTTGCAGTGTCTTCCTGAGTCTCTGGTATGTTCGGGATCTCTGTAAAAGCCAACAATTTGTTGGAATTAAGTGTGGTTGCCTTTTCTATGAGAGTTTCTTTATTTATTTTTTATTCTTGTCAATTAGGGTCTATAATCATTTTTCTTGGTTATTGATTTGCTAAAATACTTTCATTTTATAGTTCTGATATGTGTGAATGTTTTTGATTCAATAATCTAGTCATATTTCATCTTCATTGCACTGAAAATTGAGAAGGAAATGAAAATAAAATTTCATTTTCTCATATAGCGACTTGGTATTCTTTTATTTTCTCATGCATTAGGGCTTTGAATTTTTGAATTGGAATAGTAGAAATTGAAGATCTTGTTTGGGAGTTCTTGTTTCTACATCATTGTTTGAAACTCCTTCCCTTGTTTAGTTAGATCTTCATTGAATGAAAAGAGCTCATTCTCTCATGTCACACTCTAGGAGTTCATGTGAATTTGTTTCGAGCCTTAAAATTGAAATGTTCATCAAGATCAACATTAAAATTTATTAATTAACCCAAGGAGCATTTGGAACATTAAATACACTTTTAGTGGTCTAGGCTAGAAGACGGTTTCCAACGTATCTAAACATAAGAGTTATTGTTACTTGTCGGTGTTACATAGGTTAGTTTTCCACATACATCGGAGTATATCATAACTTTCTTCCATGACCTTTTGGTATATAGGACGATGCTCCACGTACAACGAGTATATAGGAACACTCCCATCGTATGGCTACGCATTAGAGAACACTACTATGGACAGCGCTTCCGTGTACTCCGGGTATATTTTGGAAGTCCCCACTAAGTTGCAAAGCTACTATAGGTAACCGTGTCGGTTGCCTTGTTAACTATGATACACCGAACACAACATTCAGGGAGATTTCCTACACGTACTTAATCATATATTGCAGGTCACAGTGACTTGGTAATCCTTATATGCCTAGTTACCCCTATTTATTTTTAGTTGTGTCTTTTTTTTAATCAATTAATTGTGGAAGAACACCCTCGTCATTCACGTAGAATGCAAAGATTGTCTCCTTTACCTCCAAAGGAAACACATGGACGTCATAAAAATAAGAAAACACAAACTACCAAACCTGGTACTTTGGAAGCTACCCCATCTAGAACTACATTTGAAATTAATCAACCAGCATCACCACTTCCTATTAGTACCGAACCTGAAGTTACATCCTTAGAAATTAGTGAGTTAGAGACAGTTGAAACTTCTCAACCAGAATTTGTGGAGACATTAGAACCTAAAGTTATACAACCTGGAATCGTAGACTCAGAAATCTTACAAACTGAGGTGATTCAACCTGAGGAACCAAAAGTTACCAAAATAATCACTTTAGGAACTTATTCTTACACTCCTCTACCTTTATCTCATCCACAACCTTGGTTCGCAAGTGTTGAAGAAGAAAAACTTCCACCTAATTTTTGAGTATAGAGAAAATTACTGAGGAAGATCCTACTCGCCTTCAAGCTCTTATTCACGTTATAGGAACTCCTCTCTATCAAGCTTTTCCTTGTGTTAACCCTGCTACTCAACTACAAGCTCCTTTACATCAAACTCCTCGATTTAATTCACTCTTGAACTCTCCTCAACAAATTCGTCCATACACTCCTTTGAGAAGCCTAGCAATGACAAAATCAGCCATAACCACCCAACTTGTATCTTCCATTATGAGTGAATCGACTAAAGTTGCGGTGACCTCTATGTTCATCACTTCACTAGATACTCCCCTATATGGTGGTCCCTCTGTGCCACCTGGATACCAGTCATTATTAGGAACCTTTTCTAGTGCGTTGACTAGTCCATGGACTTATCCTCTACCTTCATCATCTGGAATACTATTTGGTCTATCTTTATCGAATACCCCACAACCTGTTCTACTTGTTGTGGGGTCCAAAAGTAATTCCAAGCACAAATCCTCAAAGATAAAATTAGGATAGAGAAGCGAATAATTGTTATGCTTTAAGAAACTAAATGCATGGATGAACAAATCTCCAAAATTTCAGTTTCCAGTAAATATTATCAACATATTGTAGTTGATGTTAGCGGAGCACTAGGGGGACTAACCATCATATGTGACCCAAAGGACATCATCCTTTAATATTTGATAGTTATGCAAAGAACCTTAAAATGTAAGTTTTGGAAGACTAGGTCAGAAAAATTGGACATATTAGTAATGTTTATGGTCCAAGTTTTTAGGGGGACAAATATAATTTTTGAGAATCCTGCAAAATATTTATGATCAGTTGGGGAAGGTTTTCTAGATAATTGAGGGGGACATTAATTTAATAAAATATTTGTGAGAAAAAAGAAGGGATATATATGCATAATAGAGGAAGATTCCTCTAATTTTAAGGATTTTATTTAAAATGTCAAGTTGGTAGATATGGATACCAATAATGGAGTTTATACCTAGAATAATAAAATAGGAGGAAATGCATAGGTGGCTTCTTGCATAGATTGATTTATATTATCAGAATCCCTAGTCATCACTTGCATGTCAATTAAAGCTTCAATTTTTCCAAGTTTTGGATCAGATCATTTGCTTATATGTATCAATTGAAAAGGTAGTTGAACCAATGTCCCATTTAGATTTGAACCTTTCTAGGTAAGACATCATTCATTTAAAGAAAATATAGAGAAATGGTGGATTGGAGCTCCAACAATTAGAGGAATGATAATGCAAAACTTCTAGGAGTGTTTGGAGTATGTTAAAAATAGTTTGAAAAAATGTAATAAACAAGAATTTTGTAATATCCACGAAACGAAGGAACAACTATCCAAAGAAATGGAAAGATATCGGGAACAAATAATGGTGGAAGGGAAATCATAAGATATGGAAAGAAAAAGAAATAGAGATTCAAGTACTACTAGAAGAAAGACACAACCAGGAGAGAATATTATGGAAACTAAATTACAAATTCTAATGGTTAAAAGAAGGTGAAAGAAATACCGTGTTCTTCCATAAATATTTGGTCTAGTACAAGCAACATAATAGGGTTCCTTGCATCAAAGATCCACAAGGGAACATGTTATAAAAACATCAAGATACGAAAGAATTACGCATATCCTTCACAAGAAACTACTCATAGAGCCACTCTTGGATCAAAGACCAATGACAAGGAAAATCACTCAAAATATTCTTGCTCTAGCCACTCATGAACAAATGGTTGTTTGTCTTGGTGAAATATCTCCAGTGGAGGTTGAGAAAATAGTGGTGGGAATGCAGAAGGAGCGGTCTCCAACATTGTATGGATTCGCAAGAGATTTTTTTTCAAATAGGTAACCAATCATAGGAAAGGATGTGTGGAAATTAGTTGAGAATTCAAGAAGAACACACTCATTCTATTTTGATTTGGATATTACTTCCTTAACTCTTCTTGTTCTTAAATATATCAAAGGTGAAAACCCATCTTCTTATATACCCATTGCATTATGCATGCCATTTACAAAACCATTTCTAAAGTCATTGAAAATAAGCTTAAGTCGATGCTTCCTAAGCTCATATCTTTAAAAAAAACATGCCATGTTGAAGGAACATAGATCTTATATATTATTTTGATAGCCCACGAACTTATTATATCTTTAAATGCTACAAAAAAAACTTAATTTCTTATTAAGCTAGATTGTTCTAAGGCCTTTGATCACATAAGCTACCAATATATTTATCATCTTCTCACTGCCTTTGGGTTCCTAGAGAAATGGATCCATTTGGTTCTTTCTCTTATCTCAAAAAATTTCTTCTCAATCCTTATTAATGGAAATCCTTCAACCATTTTCATCCCTTCTAGAGGTATAAGACAAGGCGATCCTATCTCTCCCCTTTTATTAACAATTCATGGTTAACAAAGCCTAACAATTGCTTCCATGATTTATTTTATTGGAGACATGGAGAGATTGTAGCAGGAGGATTTTAAAAACAACTCACAATTTGAAGAAGATGCTTGGGGTTAATTTATCAAAGACATTAGGGAAATTTTTTATCTTGAAATTGGTCACCCCAAGATTTAATCTACAACTACCAGGACGTCAAAATTCTTCAATCATTAAATATTACTCCCTCTTTGCAAATATCCTCGAGTTCCCTCTTCCAAAATGCAACATTCCTTCTAAATGGGGGCCCTCCCTTCTTGGGGCAAGAAATCTAAACTTTGATGGTGCCTCTAAGGAAACCTTAGTTTGCATATCTAAGTAGCTTTCAAAGATGCTATATGAGTTATGCTAAACATTTTTGCAGGATTAATAGGCATAGGCAACAAAAACTCCACAGAGCTATATGTGTTAAAATGAGTTGAAGGTGGATATGTTGATTTTCTACGACACTTGAGAATCGGGTTTGGGTCTTAGAATCTCTAACACAAACTCACTCAAATGCCACAACAAACTACCTTGCACAAAAAAATATACACACATAAATGATTCAACTATTGCACATGGCAATTTTTAACTTTGTAAACCCTTCTTCATTATATTACAACCTAGAATGCAACAATCTTAGGGCTCAATTTTTCCAAGTTTTGGATCAGATCATTTGCTTATATGTCTAAATATTAATTGAAAAGGTAGTTGAACCAACATACTATTTATATTTGAAGCTTTCTAGGTAAGATATCATTCATTTAAAGAAAATATAGAGAAATAGTGGAATGGAGATCCAATAACTAGAGGAATGATCATGCAAAACTTCTAGGAGTGTCTAGAGTATGTTAAAAACAATTTGAAAAATGTTATAAACAAGAATTTTTTAATATCCACGAAACAAAGGAATAATATCCAAAGAAATGGAAAAATATCAGGATCAAATAATGGTGGAAGGGAAATCATAAGAGATTGAAATAAAAGAAACAAGGAATTCAAGTACTACTAGAAGAAAGACACAACAAGGAGAAAATATTATGGAAACAAAATTACAGATTCTAATGGTTAAAAGAAGGGAAAAGAAATACCAAGTTCTTCCATAAATCTATGGTCTAGTACAAGCAACATAACATGATTCCTTTCATCAAAGATCCACAAGGGAACATGTTATAAAATTATCAAGATACAGAAGAACAATTCATATCCTTCACAAGAAAATACTCATAGAGCCACTCTTGGATAAAAGACCAATGATAAGGAAAATCATTCAAAACATTCTTTCTCTAGTCACTCATGAACAAATTTTTGGTTGTCTTGGTGAAATATCTTCAGTGGAATTTGAGAAAATAGCGACGGGAATGCAAAAGGACAAGTCTCCAACATTGTATGGATTCACAAGAGATTTTTTTCAAACATGCTAGCCAATCATAGGAAAGGATGTGTTGAAATTAGTTGAGAATTCAAGAAGAACACACTCATTTTATTTGGCTTTAGATATTACTTCCTTAACTCTTCTTGTTCCTAAGGATATCAAAGGTGAAAACCCATCTTCTTTTATACCCATTGCATTATGTATGCCATTTACAAAATCATTTCTAAAGCCATTGAAAATAAGCTCAAGCCAATGCTTCCTAAGCTCATATATTTTAAGGAAACATCCCATGTTGAAGGAACATAGATCTTATATATTATTTTGATAGCTCGTGAACTTATTAAATCAAGTTTAAATGCTACCAAAAAAACTTGAATGCTTATTAAGCTAGATTTTTCTAAGGCCTTTGACCACATAAGCTACCAATATATGTATCATCTTTTCACTGCCTTTGGGTTCGTAGAGAAATGGATCCACTGGGTTCTTTCTCTTATCTCAAAAGTTTTCTTCTCGATCCTTATTAATGGAAATCCTTCAACTATTTTCACCCCTTCTAGAGGTAAAAGAAAAGCCATAATTAACAAAGCTTGACAATCGTTTCCATGATTCATTTTATGGGAGACTTGGAGAGAATGTAGCAGGAGGGTTTAAAACAAATACTCACAATTTAATGAAGATGCTTGGGGTAAATTTATCAAAAACATTAGGGAAACTATTTTTTCCCACAATTGATCCCTCCAAGATTCAATCTTCAACTACCATGTAGTCATAATTCTTCAGGCATTAGATATTGCTCCCTCTTTTCAAATCTCCACTTGAGTTCCCTCTTCCAAAATGCAACATTCCTTCTAAATGGAGCCCCCCTCTTCTTGGAGCAATAAAACTAAACTTTGATGGTGCCTCTAAAAGCAACCCTAGTCTGCCTATCTAAGTATGAGCTTTCATAGATGCCATAGAAGTTATGCTAAATAGTTTTGCAGGATTGACAAGCACATGCAACAACAACTTTGTAGAGCTATATGTGTTGGAATGGGTTGAAGGTGGATATGTTGATTTTCTGTGACTCTTGATAATAAGTTTAGGTCTTAGAATCTCTAACACGAACTCACTCAAATGCCACAACAAACTACGTTTCAGCACAAAATCTACACACATAAGTGAATCAACTAGTGCACATGAAAATTTTTAACTTTTAAAGCCCTTGTTCATTATATTACAATCTAGAATACAACAATATTAGGGCTCTCGTACTAGGGATATTGGCCCTTACATACAACCCTAATACAGGGACACAACTAGGGCTTGTTGTTAGTCACTTTGACAACCAATCTACTATGAACAAGACAACACTCGACCTACTTGCTGATGGTGGCCATACACAACCCTTTCAGTCCACGCGTTTTCAACACAATTGCTAGGTCCTATTGCCTCCCAATCTATAACACCTCAATCTGTCTCTGTTAGTGTGCATATCTCCTTTAGGTCACTGATCTTAGGCTCAACACAATCTACCCTCGAGTTGTTCCTTATTCCATCACGGATCTAGTTGTCATCATTACGTTCATCTCAGGACAACCCACCACACAATCCTAATTCTTATTCTTCTTTCATCAATCTGAACAAGATCTTGCCACCTATATTTATTTGAAATTTGTGTGTACAATCGAAACCCTTATGCCTGAAGCATGCCACACATGGATCTCTCATTGTAAGGGTTTTGAACTTGATATTGTGCATAGAACCAAACCGCTTTAGGAATGAACCTTCATTGTGGTCTAGGAATAAAGGGTATCCTTCACCCAATCATTGCTTGACTGATCTAGGGCTTGTAGATTTTATGCTATGAGACAACCCATCAGTTAGGTCATTCTCTCCTTGTTTTTTCTCATTCGTTGGCCCTATTCCTCACACCACATTCTCATTCACTTTTCCTCTAAATTTGCACGCCCATACAAATCTTTGGCTGCCCTAATCTCATATCGCAACCATGGAAAATTGGCCTTATCACTAGGTCATGATATGATTTCTAAGATTCTCGACCCTTTCTTCCATCACAATTTGAGCGCATCCAAAACTAGATCTTAGGGAAATGACTTGAGGTCTGTAACACCACAAAATTAGCCCTTCCTAGGCCTTAACCTTTACATAGAAAGAGCCTCCTATTCTTGCATAGATTCACCTTCCTTGAGGACATAATGAAATGGAGAACCTTTCCCACAACTCTGAGCGACCTCTACCTTCTTTCTAGTCTTGGATCCACCCTTTTTTGCTCTCACTCATCCTTCATTAGATCTCTGCAACTCTTGAGGTACTAAAACCTCTTCCTAGGGCATGATTACATGAGATAAGCCATCCTTTTGATGCATGTTCTTGTGATCTACCACTTGCTTTCTTATAATTTCTCTTGCGCAACGTTTAGCCCTCTCTAGGGTCTTCTTCAAGCCTTGCAGACTTGTCCTTTACAATAATATCCCCAACTAAATTAAGACAAGGGTTTCTTCCAGTTAATTAAAACCCCATCATGGTTGGCTTAGGTTACGATAACTCCTTTTAGGGTTCTCCACTTGCTATGATCAATAAATAATAATTATCTTACTAGATTTCACATGCACACCTTGGGTACGAAACCCCAATGCTTGGGGTTCTTCGCCCACAAAACCTTTTGCGGCACAAACTTACACAAACCCAACTCCTATGGTTGTGGAGTACCTCCCAAGCTACACAATTCAAGAGGATATTCAAAATGGATACAACAATTTATTGATAGAAGGGGATTCAAAAATGATCATAAGCATGGTTAAAAAAATTCAAAATGGATTCCTCCCTTCCAAGTCGTTGAAGTGTTGGATATTGGAGGGAGGCCTGGAAAGGATTTACACCACCCTTACGAAAATACTAGCCTCTACTTTGTCTCTTGTGAGAAGATTGGAGAGTATATTCTCTTATAGATAAGAAAAATAGGGAGGTTTGTTGGATGATGGCTCATTTGATTCACTATGCAACAAAGTCAATCAGGAACCTCTCAAGACATAGTGTTTGGAAACATTCTTGGAAGGTGAGCTTTCAAGGTTTTGGACTGTAAATCTATTTCTTTACATTCTCTGAAGGTGAGCTTTCACTAAGTCATAAACAATAATAGGTCTTACACTAATCTCGAAAGGTATTTTCAACCTAAGTAGTATTTATAAGAAAGTTAATATCGTGTATTTCCACCATAATCAAAGTTAAGAGTAGTGGGATCATGTACTTTTAAACAACGGTTAACCTAAATCCCATAAAGAAAGTAAATACTATCCTTCATTATATTTGGCTTTTTATCCATCAAACTTTGTGAATTTGTACCATCTTCATCAAAGCTAAGGTAGGTGAATAATGTGCTTTAACAACATCTAAACTAAAGTAAGTGGATAACATGCTTTTAACAACATCTATTCTGGATCATATAAATAGAATAAAATAAATACCATTTTTTATAAAATATTTTTGCAAATCTAATTTAAAAAAATAAAATAAAATAAAAAATTAAATTGAAATGAATAATTATTATAAAATTAAATTTAACATTAAAAAGAAATAATAAAAACAATTATTTTATACCATTAAATGGTTACACCATGAATAATGGTCCCTTTTGAAAAAAAAATTCAAAAAACAATCATCATCCTACTTTGCCAGCCTGTTTTCGTGCTTAACGGTACTAGGCCAACCTGAATTTCAAAATTTTCGTAAAATGGCAGGGTAAGGACGGATTTAAAATTTTCATTGGAATAGCATATAATGGTTGCGATGCCATTAAATTGGAATGTAGGGTAGAGAAGTGGCCTTTGTCAGTAGAGCGGAGCGGCATTTGGGAGTGGAGATTTTTTGTTTGGTGTTTGTTTTTCCTGTTTGTTTGGTGTTAAGCATGGCCATGTGCAGTTTCTTGTTGCTCTGTTGTATTGTTGTGTTATGGTGTTTTCTATTTTTCCATTTTGTTTTACTCTTATTCTGATTTTTATTTGTGAGGATGAAGTTGTTGGGTCAGGATTTTCTTGGGTTTTGATCTGTGAGAGTTGAAAGGGAAAGGGAAGATATGAAGATATGATGAAATTAGCAGCAGATTGAACCTTAGGTATTCACTCTTTTCTTTTTATCATGTTTGATTTGCAGATGACAATGCATGTATTCTGTAATAATTCACTCTTTTCTTCTTATCATGTTTGATTTGTAGATGACAATGTATGTACTCTGTAATAATTCACTCTTTTCTTCTTATCATGTTTGATTTGTAGATGACAATGTATTTATTCTGTAATAATTCATTCTACAGGGTTCCTGGGCCAGAGGTATATCAATTTTAAAATGTATCTGTGTTTGCTTTTCGGTTTCTTAATTCCATTTAAGGATATGGAAATTATCCCTCCCTCGAGGGGAGCCCCTCGTCATGCTTTAGCTAGCTCCTTTCTTGCCCTCACTTAAGTGTCATGCTGTAATAATTCTGCAAGGTCTTTCTGTAATAATTCTGCAGGGTATTTTATTTCAGGGGCAGAGAATTCCGGGGCTGGAAGAGTTGCAGGAGCAGAGTTTTTGAGCCAGAGAGATAGCAGAGGCGGGGTTTTTGGGGCGGAGGAAATTGGCCGGTTAGTGACCCCAGAGAAAACGCAGAGGCGCGGTTTTTGGGGTGGAGGAAATTTGCAGTTAGTGACCCGAACCTTGATCTGCTTTATTTTTTTTAGCTGTATTGCAATTCATATGTTTTATTTTTAGATTTTTTTTTAAATATTGGCCACATTACCAAATTAGAGCAGAAATTTATCCTTTAGGATTGAATAAATTAATTATAGGAAGCACAAGCTGATGAACCAACTAGAAATAAAAATATGGTTATGGTACAGGAACTTCTTTTCATCGTCTAACCCAATCACACACATCTGAACCCCAATTACTAATTGGATCAAGAAACTCATGATCCTCTCTGTATGTATCTGCTTGGATTAATTTCATGAACTATCTGTCCTACTGATGGGAAAACCATCAGAATATGCAACCACTGCCATTGATGCTGCTTCTCTAGTAGCTGCCCTTGCTTTCCCTTTGCATTTGACCCTGTACCAGCAGCATCATACTTGATCCAGCAGGGGAGATACGATCCGGTCGAACCCTTTCTTTAGGTAACGGGGAGGGCAATCTGCTTGCTATGCTTTAGCTACCTCCTTTCTTTCCAGGCGTAAGCAGAAGCACAACCTTCTTTCAACCTCCTTTCTTTCCGGGCATAAGCAGAAGCACAACCTTCTTTCTGGCTATGCTTTAGATACCTCCATATATTGATGCTGGTGTTAGCAAAGGGTGCGTTGAGAGCCGATCCCTTCGAACCCTTCTTTCTTTTCTGAAGCAAACCACTGTAGCAACATAATAGACAACCACTGCCATTGAACCCTTTCATTTCTGAAGCAAACCGCTAAAGACTCGAACCCTTTTCTTTGGTATCAGAGATATCCTGAGTGTGGTAGTGATCTAGCATTATTGGGAGTTATATTCCCAATAGTTTCTCGAACCCTTTCTCCGATTTATTTTTGGAATAACTCATTATCATTTTTTAATGTTTCTATTTTTGGTCCAACCTTTTGTCATTTAAGCTCTTGAAATAACTCATTGACATTTTTAATGTTCATATTCTTGGTCTGACATATTGTCATTTAAGCTTTTCTCTGCTTTCTTCTCGCAATAATTCATTATCATTTTTTATTTTTTTATAGTGTTTTATATCAGGCAAACAGTGACTGTTTTTTTATTTTGTCCATCGAGCACCATTTAATTTCATATTATGATATATGAACTGAAGGTGAAGGGTTCGAATCTCATTTAATTTTATATTCCATATTTTTTAATTTTATATTCCATATCTAAGCTCTTTTCTAATGCCCTTTATATAATTTTACTCATCATTTGATATCTTCTCTATCAGTATCAACCATGTTTATCATTTAGTGCTCTGGGCAAACCAATATACAACCACTGCCATTGATGCTTCTGCTCTAGTAGCTACCCCTGCTACTTTAGTCGCTTGTACTGGATGAAGTGCTGATGGGGGCTTGGTTTTATGTTACTCTCGCAATATAAATGGAATTACAGGCTTCCAATGGAAGCTCAAGTTATTTAATAGGACCTTTTCTCCATATTTGATAGTGAAATCTTAATATGGTAGTTTCTTTAAAGAGTAACTAGATATGAAAGTGCATGTAAAAATCGTAGTATGGTACTCAACTAGGTAAACAAAGTGCATATAAAATCAATAACCCTTATTTCAGGATGTTAGGATTGTATGTCCAGATTGGTATTATTGATTAATTTACCATGGCTGTTAGTGTAAATCCTAGCCTAAAGTCAAAATTAAATAAACATATAAATAGGTATGACGATACATGCATCTATGTTTATGACCATAAATTGAACATAGAATTTCTCCACTGAGAAATAAATATGTGGTTATGGTACCAGAACTTCTCTTCCATCTCATCTCTAACCCAATCATAAACATCTGAATCCTAAAGAACTTCCCTTCCATCTCATCTCTAACCCAATCATAAACATCTGAATCCTAATTACGTAGTTATTGAATCAAAAACTAAACTCTGGAACCGCATCTCTCTGTATGTATCTTTATCTCATCTCTAACCCAGTCACAAACATCTAATTACGTAGTTATTGGATCAAAAACT
>APFE030645696.1:0-17647 GCA_000404065.3 Pinus taeda
TATCACATCAGGTCCTTTAGAAAGAAGCTTGGTCACTTGAAGGAAGATCCATCATCATGAGTATTCAAGAAAGCAGGGGATCCATCAGACCGCCAATCTTTGATGGGATCAACTTTGTTTATTGGAAGGTAAGAACCACAACCTATCTTCAATCTCTTGGAACAGATGTCTAGGAAATCGTGGAAGGAGGATATATATTTCCATCAGCAATTCTTACAGATATAGCAGGTAAAAAGCAATATGAAACCAATGCCAAGACTGTCAATACATTATTGGGAAGTCTGTCACAATCAGAGTTTGTCAAAGTTATGCAGCTCAAATTAGCCAAAGAAATATGGGACAAAATCGTTCTAAGCTATGAAGGAGATTCTCAGGTAAAACGTGCTAAACTGCAAACTCTCATAATTCAATATGAAACTCTCAAGATGCACAATGATGAAAGTATAGCTAGTTACTTCTTACGTATAGATGAGATTGTTAATTACATGAAGAATCTGGGTGAAGAGATAAAGGAAGTTACCTTAGTTGAAGAAGTTTTAAGATCCTTATCTGCTAAATTTGAATCAAAAGTATCTGCCATAGAAGAAAAGTAGGATCTACAGAATATTATTATGACACAGCTTCACAGAATCTTAACTGCCTTTGAGATGAGAAAGGGAGGTCCATCAGATATGAGAAAAGCCGCATTTAAAGCTTCAGCAAAAGGAAAAGAAGAACTCAATGAATCAAGACATATTTCAGAAGAAGAAGAGGAAGCAAACTTTGTCAAGAAGCTTCAACGGGGTTCCGGAAGATTCAGAGGTAAACTACCTTTTAAATGTTTTGCCTATGGTAGAGTTGGTCGTTATGCTACCAAATGTCCTCATAAAGATAAATATGATAAAGAGAAGGGATCTGCAAAATGGAATAGAAAACAAAGTGTAAGTAAAAAGAGCTACTATACTCATGAAGATAGGGATGTTTTATCAAATAGTGATGAAGATGAAAATAGTAATGACTATAGACTTCTGATGGCTTATGAAGATGATGATTTCTTGGATGCTTTAGATGAAGATGACCTTTATGAAAAATCTCTAAACTCAAAAATTTGTTTAGAATAAAAGAAATAGATTATAGATACCTTGACATACCAACTTGTTGAAAGAGAAAAACACAATGAAAAGCTAGAATGTGAAATTGTGGGTCTAAGAAAGGATCTTGAGAAAACAAAAGCTCTCAATCTTAGATTTATTAAAGGATCAAAAACCTTAAATGAAATTATCAAAGTGCAACGCTCTCCTCTGATAAAGATAGGTCTTGAATATATTGAAGAAACATCTCAATCACAAAAGCCGTTAACCTCCACTAAAAGCTATCTTGATGCAGCAAAGAGCAGTGAACAGTTTGACAATCGTCAGCAAAGGCATAAAGCAGATCACCAGGTGAATCAGGCTCAATTTACTTCAAGGATGAACAGAAGCCACAATCAACCTCAAGTAAATCGTACTCAATTTGCTTCAAAGATAAATATCAATAGAAACTACAATCAACAGGTCAGTAGATTTGATAATCGCAGGAACTTCTTTAATGGTCAATGTTTCTCATGTCGACACAAAGTTGGTCAATGTGTTGTTTACAAACTATCATGGCTAGAGAAGCATGAAATCAAAGGAATGTGACAGGGATCAAGAAAAGTTCCTATAATAAAATTTATCTTCTTGAAAATGAAATAGAATGCTCAACCTGTAACAACTTTGGCCATGAAGAATCTGAATGCAGCAATAAATTTCGGCAAATAGCTCAAAAGGAGAAAACTCCATTAAATCCCAAAATATGGAGAAAGAAAGAACCACAAACAGAAAGATGTGGTATAGCCTTGTATGTAGAAGGACAAGAAAACCAGTGGTACATCGACAGTGGATGCTCAAAACACGTGATAGGTGACAAAGAAAAACTATACTCATATAATGCCTTAGAAAACGAAAAGAGTGTCTCATTTGGAAACGACACTCCTGTTGTCATAAAAGGTAAAGGCTATGTTTTCTTGAAAGAAAAAATTAAAGCTGGGAATGTTATGTATGTTGATGGCTTAAAGCATAACCTGTTGAGTGTGAGTCAAATGTCTGATCAAGGAAATGAAGTAGTGTTTCGATCAAATGGATGTGTTGTTCGTGAGCTTGACACAGGAGAAATTGTGATCAAAGGGACAAGAACTCCAAACAACCTATACATACTCAAGGGAGGAAAACAATAGTGCTATCTAAGAAAAAATGATGAAAACTGGCTATGGCACAGAAGATTGGGACATCTAAGCTTTTCTCACTTTGGAACATTGGAACATGTTGTGTTCGTATACATAAATAGGTTGTCTTGATTAAGCTATGCTCACAAGCTTTTAAATTTGTTAATATTTCCTTTATCACACTGTATTGAAAGTTCCCTTTGTTGTAATATATCACATTAAAGTTCATTTTCTGTATGATACATCACATTGCATGAAAACAAGCTTTAAAATTTGTTAATATTTCCTTTATCACATTGTATTGAAAGTTCCCTTTGTTGCAATATATAACATTAAAGTTCATTTTCTGTATGATGCATCACATTGCATGAAAACTTGTTTTCTCCATGACATGGGAAGACTTAGAATTTTCTTTTTGGAAATCTTCACATATTGCACCTCTAGAAATTTTTGTTCCTTGTAATGTATTGCACTAAAATCTCTTTTGGTTGTAATGCATTCTGATGTTTGAAAACTTTCAAGGTTGCGACACATCACATGGAAAATGACTTTCACCACAACATATTACACCTCTTGGACTTTACAACCTTTATGATGCACCACATTATAAAATACCTACCCTCGTGACACATTGCAACTTGAAAATTTTTGAAACTTTGTATTAAGTTTCCTTTGTTTCATATCAAAATTATTTCCAAAGATGTGATATATCACAAACTTGAAAACTTTCCCCAAGTTAGGACACTAAACATTTATCACACTTCACTAAAATTTTCACATGCTTAAAATTTTCGTTTTCATTTGATGTGACATGTTAAAAAAGTTTTAAAATGAGTCAAAAGGGCCATTTAGTTATAAAAAAAGGTTGTATCCCATCACTTTATCAATTCATTCCTTTACCACCTTGACATCGTAAGACTTAAGAAGCACACAAAAATTCACATAGTCTCCAAGAAAGATGTATGGGTCCTCACTAAATCTCCTAATCATCCTTTTCCAAGTGCACACTCCATCAATACAAGGAGATTCTTTTTCAATTTACAACTTTCATTGGTGTAAATGAATGAGGCTACTCTAACTAATAACTCAACCACTTGGCCATAGATTTCACTAAATGACCAAACCAAGAGACAATGTAGGAATTTACCTTCCTCCCACTAGCCCAAATGTTCTACATGATTATTGAATGTTGTTTAATCCCATAACCAAATCCAATGTTAGTGAAGACCCCCCTGCCACCCCCACTTTTTTAATTGGGAAACCAAACCCCAATTTTATAGTTGCCAAGAGTTAGTAGGTAATTCCCCTTCCCTGGGAGGTTTTCTTCTACTCTTTTCCTCTCACACTAATACTTGTCTAAGTTTTAAATTAATATTCAAACCCTCAACTAGGGCTTGAATCCCCTCACCTCCTTCCCCATGGAAATGGACATTTTAAAAGAATGTGACACCACAATTTCAATCGTCCACAAACCCCATCATTAGACATTTCTCATACAAAATTAAATCTTGATACATCCAAACACACACGAGCCATACACAATTTTGGAGTCTCAAGTCCGGTCTTGGTAAGGTGATCACTTCATATGTTGAGAGTACAAGAGTCAATATTTATTTCCGCAACCAAAATCCATGAAGAGAAATTTCCTTTTTTCCTTCTCCAACTAGAAACTGAGTAGAAAGAAGCTATCCCTTGGCACAAGCTACAAAGGATGCAAGTTTTCTAAGGGATATACTAAAATGATATTCTCAAGAAAAAATATTCCCCTTAAAAACAACCAACACCAAAATATTATAGCCTTTTAAACAATTACTTATTGTTTCCACATAGGCAGATTTTTTTTTTTGAAGTAACAATATTGATGTTTGTTGTTTTTTATATGGATGAGCTCTTCTAAGAAAGTTGTATGGTGAAGATGGTGTTATAGAGTTCATGGAGACATGGGTGCCTTTAATCTACAAAGTCACCAAAATAGGAACAATTTTAAATTGGGTAGCAATCCTCTCTAATACCTTTGTTTAGGCCATCTTTGTAGCCAAACAGACAACTCCTAGAATACATCTGACATTCTATGTGGCCTCATATCTATTGGACACAATCCACCGATACACATCTATTGCCAAAATTTTTGGGAATGCAAGTATCAAATTCACTATACCAGAATATGTGAGTGGTCTTAGATCCACTATATTAATTATTGTTCTATGCATTAGCCATTTGCTTGTGGAATAAATAAATGTGGGTTGTTGGGGGGGGGGTGTGTGTGTGGCTATTATGTCATCGAGAAGGGAACATATATTATAGTTTCTAGAGATACAAAAATTCCTCAATTGATTCCTATATTTATACCTAACATAATATCCCTCTAGGAAATTTCATATCAAACACTTGTCCGTGGAGTTGGAGTAAATTTGGCACAAGATAAAAAAGCCACTTGGTCTTCACTACCCTTCTGTGTCGGGTCCTATAGTTTCAAAGGCATCAAGGAGGTAGTGGTATAAGCAAAGACCTTAGAGACCTTTCATTTTAGGGAGGTAATATTCTGAAGACATGGCCTTGCAGATGTTGTCCACCAACACTACGTATCCTACAATTATAGGTGGCCATACTAGTCTAATGAGGTGTGGTAGGAAGTTGGTAGATTGGGTGTCGGGTGTTGGACACACGTGCAGCCGTGTCAACCAATACATGTACACCACCGACTTATACTGGCATTTGAAGTTTCTCCTCAGCGGAATCCTAATGGACTAGTTCGACCATCAAGCAAACATTCTACACTCTTTGGAGCATTTACATCATCATATGAGGGACTTGGACCGACGCTTTGATTGCATAGAGTAGCACCTTGGTATTCCTCCCCCGGTAGGCAGTACTCCCGGCAACAATGAGAACCCCATTGAGGTTGCAACAACAAACTTTAATCCTTTTACTTAGTCTTATGCTATGCTCCAACTTATTTTATTTTTTAATAACACAATCAATACTAATAACCAATCTAATCTACTTTTCAATATATATGTAATTTTTTTGTTTTATTGAACACTATAGTATCCTAAGCCCAAAATCAACTTTTAACTATGATCTCATTCTCCCAATAAAAATACTAACCTAAAATATCTAACATATATATAAACACTCCTATTCCAAAAAAAATATTAAAAAAAAAATACATTTTTCAAAAATAGATCCTCTCTTTGTTTAAGATATGTTAAGTTATTATTATGATCTTCCACGTTTACACTAATACTCCCTATCGATCCATCCCTATCCATGTTTAATATATATTTAAACTACTATTATTATACTGATCATCCACGTTTGCACTAATAACTTTAACTTCTCATTTTATTTTTTATATGGATTTTGACCATTTTGATGCTTGTTTTATCAATTTCCATATTAACACTTTCCCTGTCATACCTCGCATAAAGACAATAAGACTCTTCTTTGTCTTCACAAGGCATGCAAAGCTCCACGAGAATTGTTCTACGTGTCATCAGAACACCGTGATAGCTTTCTTAGTTTGTGTAACGTGTTAAGCATGTAATCAAGCTAGGTTCAATCACCCTATTCAATTTTAATCAAGTAATAGACACATATAGACAGATATGGACAGATATAGACACATAACTACATGCAATCATTCCAACAAATATTTTGATAAATCTTTTTTGGAATGTTGTGAGATCTTAATATATTTTCTAGATATCTCTGGGTGGATTAGGTAGTTCATGTAGTTAGTTCAATCAGAGAAACTGAGATTGGCTGAATTAAAAAAATATTTATTTATGTTTTTTTAGATTAAAGAAATCAGATGGATGTCACACTTGTGTTATATAGAATTGATTTTTACAATTATTACTATAATTTTTATTTAATGGTTGGGCAGTGGGATATTCTCTTTTTTATTCAGAAAGAAAAAATTGATATTTTATTATAAAAAATGGTTATGGTGCATAATTTGATAAAAAATTGGAAAGAGTTGAATAAGTACATGACCAAAAATTGTTATATAAAAAGTCTCATTAATCTAGAGGTTGATAAGGCAGAAAAATTTGCAAAAAATGTCTAGAGGACAAAAATTGGATATGATAGTCTGATCATCAGCAATATAAGCCAAATAAACAACATAATTCTGAAAACCTGGGCAGAGAAGTAGTGAGAAATAGAAAACATTTTTCCAGCGAAAAAGAAGTTGTCCAAAAAAAAATTGAGTCATAACAACATGAAGGAAAATTGCCCATAGCTTGAAAAAGCATTGAGTAGCCCAAGAAGGGGACTAGAAGAGGGAGTTGTGTTGACGCTCAGTGAGAAGTGAGAGATGCCCACTAGTGTGATATGTGAATCCCTTATCTCTTCAAAGAAGATGTAGCCTTCTTTAGCCTCCAATGCTCTTTTAGATAGAGAGTCTGCCCTTTGATTCCATATTCTATGAATATGCTGAAAATTGAGGGCGAGAAAATTTGCCTTCAAAGTTGGGAACCTGCCCATCCAGTAGATTAGAGACATAACATGTAAATGATATTTGCCAAAGATCCAGTAAATAACACATTTTGGGTCTCCAAAAACCTTTAGGGAGGATAGATGGAGGTGGGAGGAAAAATAGAGGATAGTCCAAATGACACATATTTCAGCGTTTGTGTTTGTGCCAGCCCCAAAATTAGCCCATATGTTGAAGGAGGATGACTCAGTGATGTGGAGAAGAGCCCCAGTTGCACATTAAGATTTTAGGCAACCCCACTAAAGAATCCAAGGTGTGAATTGTAGGAAAGGGTAGTAAAATTAAAAGGCCTTCTAGATTTTGGAGAGGGACGGCTTCTAGAAGTCCATGAAAAAACCAACAATTTGGGGTAGAATGGAATGAGTTTTCCAAATACCTTGGGCTACGAATACAGGTAGGGATTTGAAGGGGCCCATTGTTTGGTCCCACCAAAGCAAGAAATCAAACAAGTATGTGGATGGACTAGGCTCTAGTAGATGGGAAAATGACAAAAATTCGACCATAAAGACCCGGATAAGGAGCATTAAAAAAAATTGTTTATGAACACTGACCCATTTCAACATAGACAACAAGAGTTGGGTCCACTTGAACCTCTACGAACAATATTGTCCCATGTGAGGACATGGTTTTCCAACAGAAGCCAAACAAAACACTTTAGCTTTAGTGAAATATTTTAGTGACATAGCTTCCTGGTCCACCAATATGAATGGGAAACAGTGGTCCTATTGAGAATGTATTTGTATGCCAGTATAGCTAAGAGTTTTCCAATAAATTTGTTCCAAGACCACACAATGGAGTCCTCTTCATCTAATATAAAAACCCCATTCGATACTCATGGGAGTTCGAACCAGTGACCATTACACAATGAGTACTTTAACAATGCATCCATTCATTAATTATTCTACACCTTGTGGGTAAGGTAACATTGATGTTATTAATTAATATTTATTTTATTTTTTATGTTATTAAAATTAAAAAATAATATATATATTTTTTATAAAATACATGTATATTTTTATGAATTCCAATTGAGCTTATTATGGGTGGTTGGGAGGATTGATTTTTATCCTTCTCACCCAAATTCAATTCCTGCATGTAACATGTTGATTTCATATTGATTATATTATTGTAGTCGCTTCAAGTCTTGTTGTTAAATAACCTTAACCCTTAAATAATATCTTACCCTTGTTTATAAATAAAAGCATCATAAAAATATTAGATAAAATCAACAAATCAACAAAAACTATCTCAAAATATACAATTCTATATCTATTATAAAATCCTAGCCATTATTGGAATGTCCTTTTTATCTTCTTCTTCTTTTAAATTTAATTATGCCAAGAAAATGTATTAAAGGGTTTTGGAAATTTTAATAGTGTAGTAATTGTTATAGGACTAGAGGAATATTTAATTTTTTAACAATTTTTTAATGTCAGATTTTATTATAAAAAAAAATCGTATGGTGTGATATGTCACGAACAAGTTTTTTGTAGCCTTTGGATAGGCTAGATGCATTACTTTACTTATTTGTTAATGTTGTATTATAATATTTCATCAATGTGCATGTGTAATAATAAGGCATTAGTGTGCATGTTTTATTAAGTTTATGAGCTAAGATGTGTGGGCATTGTGTGTTCATGTTTATATATGTGTTTAGAGCTTGCATGCCTATGTTTATATGTTTTAAGCCCAAAGTTCTTATTTGATTAAGGCTAGAGAACCTATGTGCTACAAGGATAGCGAGCCTAAAGATGTAATATGTAATCACACCCATGTTAATAAAATACACCATTGTTGCAAATTGAGTTACACATGAAATATGGGGGGCTAGGAGTCCATGAGAGGGAAAGGTGAGGGGATGAAACTAATGCATGTTTCCTAAGCTAAAAGTAATATAATATCCCAAAAATGACTTTTTTGGAATATAATTCAAAGTCAGAAAAGGGCATGTATAAAAGTCATACCTTAGCATTTTACCCTAAGTCCAAAGGTGAATGGATAGATAGTCTATTCGAGTTCCCAAGTGGTGGGAGTAAGTTCCTTGGGTGACGCTTGGTATAAATGCCTCATGCATACATAAGTTGAATTTTCCATGTTAGTGGATGATTCATTCCATCACCTTATCTTCATTTGATTATAATTTTGGCTAGTACTTCAATGGTTTCTTGTTGGTTCATGCTATAGATTTGAGGGTAAGTGCACTTGGACAATGACCAAACCCTATGACCCAGTAAACCATTGTGAACTCCTAGGTAGGATTTTGTTGCCAATTTTCCTTGGGTTTGCTCGAGCAAGGTTGGATTCAGAGAGGGATTGGTTGGTGTGGAGCGATAAAAAGGTGTCTTTTAAACTCCTAATTACCTCACATTAATTGTCAACCCAGGGACGACTTTTTATTTCAAGAGTGTACTCAGTCTGAGGCAGCTATTTAGTCAAGAGTAATGTTTTGCAGTATAGTGCTTAAAATACAAAAGTAAATGGATGCTAAACTTAAATTACTTCAAAATGATAAAATCACACAAGGCAGCTTACCAGTCAAGGGTGCGGAAGCGATAACCCATCCCTCTAGAAACTGATGGAAAGGAAATTAGAGCATGGACCATAGGTCTGGGAGCTAGGCAGCGACTGCTGAGGCTCACTATAGCCTTAGACCTTCTCTCACACCAAAGCAACAAATACAAGTAAATGGAACGGCAGAAAGTAAAATAGAACAACAAATAGGAAATGGAACAACAAGTCTAAAATGGAACGGCCGTAAATGGAACAGCAAGAAACTGAAATGTTCTAAACTGAATCATTCACTCAAACAACCATCAATTGAGGATACAGTAGCAATAACTCATTCCTCTGGATATTGATGCAATTGAAATCAAACATAAATAAGATCTCACACACAACACTAAATAACCAATTTGAAAGTGCAAAGAATTAAATCAATCGTATTACTACAACTTGATGAAAATGAGACAATTGTGCTAACTAAAAGAATGCTGAAAGGTAAGCTTAAATAATTGCAGAAAGTAAATGAATAACAACGCTAAGTATTAGAACTGAATAGCCAAACTTATATAACTGTAATGAACAGAAAATTGTTAAATTACTGGAGTGATCAGTGCAGCTTTGAAGATGAAATGAACAGCGCAACAACATGCTGGCAAAAAGCAGTGAGCTCTGTTAGGAAGGAAATGAACAGCAACACAATTTAAGCACAATATATAAAACAAATCAATTCATTCAGTCTGGAAATACCATACATAATTACGATAAGTAGAAATAAAATCAAACCATCACACAATAAAGATCATGAAATAATGGTACAGGAACGACAAGTGAATCCACCGGGGTTGGGCCCTTAACCACCAGTGATCACTGCCGGTAGTGCTTCAGAAGATGTGAAGGAATAATAACTCTGCTTATATATTGATCATCAAATCGAACAACATTACATTGAGTTGTGTCTTCTCAGTAGTGAGAGTCTGCAAATAAAATTACAATTCAAAATAATACTCATTCCATCTCTCTCAATTCCATCATTTGAATCCCAAAAGTCCCTCTGAAGTCATCTCCATCTCTGATCTCTGCTTTCATTTAAATAGAGAGATCAAAGAGAAGTTACAATAAAGATAAGTACAACATGATTTCTTTTACAAAATTGGATTGATTCTAACCATTTGATCAACAAGAAAATATATTTCCTTTCATCTCTCAACAAGAGCAAGACGAATTGGCTTTGCAGCTGAGATTTGGAGGACGGCCGCAACAGAAAATCTGAGAAAATCGTGCTCAAAGAACCCTGTGTTTCTCTCTGTACAAGCCGAATTTGGTCAAACCGTTCTTCGCTAAATTTAATTGGGGCCGTTCTGGACAAAACCCATGTTCCAGATGTTCCAGATTCTTCTCCATTTGCTCAGAATCTCAACCGTAAAACTGTCACTTCTTATTCCAGCGAATTTCTGAGCTGGCAGATTTAATGGTCAAATCTTCAATCTAGAAATTATCTTGGAGGTTAAAAATGGTGAATAATGTTATAACCAACTTATTAGAACTATCATTGATAAAATAATTCATAATCATCAATTTATTAGAAATAAAGGAGGAATAAATAATATTCATCCATAAGATCATAAATCATTTATAAAATGGATTTAAATGATAAATTATAACAAATGATATGATGAAGAATAGTGGAAATGGGCGGGATAAGTGCTCAAAAGTGATAATAATAATGTCATATTAACGGCCCAACAGTTGGGTAGGATTTACTAGTGTGAGGCCTAAGGGTTGTTCATACTTCTCAAGGGAACTAAAACTCTCAAAGCTACAATACTCTACGACTTCCTGGCTAGCCTTTGCTGGAAGCCCTGGAAGGGTAGTGGCATAACCTAAAGGACTACAGAGGCATAAAAGGGGTGCATTAACTTGATTTGTGTAATTCAAGGGATGTGGGACTGTAGTTAGGGAGGCTACTAGAGTTGATGTTGTGCTTAATGTTTGTTTGGTATTGACTTTGTGACCATAATTGGCTCTAGGTGAAAATTTTACCTGATGGAGCCATAGTCCCAGCTCAGGGATGAGTAGTGAGATATATGGCTTGGTGGAACATTTAATTTCCACAGCTAGTTGGTGGACTATTGAAAAAAATAAATGTTATCTTATTTCATGCACTATTAATTATGCATATTTACATGTGTTTATTGTTTTTGTTAACTTATTAAATATGTTGCACATGTTTCTCATGTGTCTTAGCCATTATGCATTGGTTTGTAGTTTGATAGACTTGGATATTTGTATCGTATGCATGGTAGAATGATCATATAGCATTGTTATGTATATACCATTAACGAATAGTAAAAATTGTGTATGCAGTTGATGGATAGAGAACTTATTTATGCAGTTAATGGGAAGTTAACGAACAATGATTTTTCACATACCATCAACAAGTGGTCCATTGATATTATATTCGTCTATACAGTCGATGGCATTCAACTACGTATATAGTTGGTGGATGGTCAACTTGACTAAACAATGGATGTGTGGTCGATGGGAAACATATTCCAGTGCACAATTGATAGGCCCGTTATATTCATCAACTAAGGGGTCAGGATTGTTTCTTGGGCAAAATAATGTTAAGAATAAAATAAGGATAAAATTTTCAATATATGAATATAGAGAAGTTGGAAATAGTGTTTTCCAAAGTGTTGCATCCTCTCAACATTGGACAAAGGGTGTCAGGTATCTTACAAAGTGGTATTATAGTTTCAATTGCAACACCATGCCTACATGGGGATTTAAGAGTCAAAATTCTCATAATTGTGGTTAATACAAAATATGAAATGATTTGAAATTGGTCAAGTTTAAGAATGTTAGAGTTAACCATGGAAACTTTCAAGAAAAATATGATTATTAAATCAACTACTTAGTTTATTTGCACATTAAAATGGTCGATTTGACCAATGGTCCATTGATTCAACTTCCCAATTGAATCATCTTTATCATTGACTTGTATGTTATATAGATTGAATTCAACCATACAGTTGATTGACTCGACTATATAGTCAAATAACACATTTCATTGGTTGATTCGATCAATGGTTGATTGATTCAACTACTCGATTGAATGATTTGACAACCCAATCAAATAATCTCTATCATTGACTAACATAGTCTATCAATCGACTCAACAAAAAGGTCAACTAACTTGACTACTTAGTTGGCTCATATATGCGATTGACTAGGAAATTTCATGGGTCGATCTAATCCAACGTTTGACCAAGTCAATTTCTTAGTCAACCTATCTTTATAGTCGATTGGCATATCATATTAGTTGAGTTGACCAACGATCAACTAACATATTTCATAGTTAATTCAACTAAACGGTCAACCCACTGACTCATATTTCTAGCTGATGAACATATACATTTGTTAATCCTATCCAAGTGTTGAAAACAACAATTGTTTAATCAATGATTTGTTTGAAATGGATTTACATATTACATTGGTTGATTGGTTTGTTTAATTGATGATGTGTACCATATGACTGATTGACTAAAACTCAACTATAGGTATAGATTTGGGTGAATTGGTTCAACAAAGAACATATATGAAGGTTTATAGGTTGGATTAATACATTAGATGCCCCAACAACAACCAACCAATGGTTTGGCTATGAATTTTCTTATAATTTCAAGTCCTTGACTTTTGGGGAATTTTTGAAGCCCTAAACAATGTTTTTATATGCTGAAACCCAATGAGAATTGTGTACTAATCATACACATAGTCTTTTAAACTTAAATAAAATATCTCAAAATGAGCTTTCCAACAAGATACTACTAGTGTCAAATAGAGTTAGTATGAGGAAAATACACTTTAAATAGTTTAATCCTAAAATCAAGCACTAGTCTACTTCCAAGATGCATAACTCTTTTCTTATAGCCCAAATTGGGACAAAAACGTAGATTATAGAAATCTCTTGGATTTGGATGATAGAATCCAACCATGAAATCAGAATTGGAATTTTGTCATCTTTATTATTAGGGATTTAACTGGAAAATGCCTGGTAGAATTAGGGAAAAGTAAGTAGATTGACAAAACTTCAAAAGACCATAACTATCAAACCAAATATAAGATTTGGGAAAATGAAGAGTCAATGGAAATATAATAAAGTGTATAATTTGATTCTTCACCTGGTATTTTGAATTGAGTAGTATGATTTATCTGGAAATCAAAAGAAGGAATCTGGTGGTCTATAGGGGTTGATAACATGCATGGTGTTAAAAAATGCAACGTCTATTTAGATCTGATTTTTATTATTGTTTAACATAATTTTGGGTATGCACATTGTAGAGAAAAGTTACATGTATAATAGGAAGATCATATTAGGATAGAGGAGAATCTAGATGAAAACCAGGGACATGGTAGATGATCAAGGATCTTATAGCCAAGAAGAGGAAGAAGTCAAAGGAATGATTCTTAGCAATGTTGAGATAGACTCAAATGTTCATGGACAAAATAAAGAAAAGAACTAAGTATTGGTTGATATAATGAGAAGTTTTAAAATGGAAGCACTTAACTAGAAATTGGAAAATGGGAGATTGTTCAGATCTCAAGAAGAGAAACATCTCATCAACACTTAGATTTTACAAAGTCTAAATCATTTGCATTAGAAAATGAACTAGAATTTTGAGTCCAAGAAAGTTGAAAAATACAAAGTATATAATAGAAGAGACAGTGCCAAATATTTGAACAAATATAGCATTGAAAATAGGAACTAGTCTTTCTCCCCAAGGAATTTAGTGAGAAGAACATTCACATCCTCAAACTTTGATAGTAACCAAAGCTAGTCACTAGCCAGAAATCAAATGAGAAAGTTTGAGAAAAATTATTTGTAGGGGGGTATTAGAAAAATCAAGCCTCTCACATTTAATGGATGCCATAAGAAGGGTTAGGAAGCAAAGATATAGTTATTTGGAATGAAAAAGTATCTTCAATTACAAAATTACTCATCTAATTTGGAGACTAGGATAGTTATTTATCACTTGCAAGGGAAGGCATCCGTGTGGTGGGACCATCTCAAGAAATTCAAAAAATTGGATGATAAGAAGATAACTTTTAAGCAATTCAAGAAGTATTTTCAAAGCAAATATCTATCGAAACACTATTATGATAGAAAGATGCAGGAGTTCTTTGAAATCAACCTTAGTAATATGAAAATGGAGGAATATGAGAGGAATTTCCTTGAGTTGTCGAAGTATGTCAACTTTATTATAGATGAGAAAGTCAAGATCCATAGTTTCTTCAGTGGTTTTACTCCATGCTTCAATTATAAAATCAATTTTGATGAGCCTAATACTCTAAAGAAAGCAACAAGGAAAGCTAGATATCTATATAAATAGAGAAAAAGTAAGCCAAATTTTGAAAAGGATTGGGATGAAAGGTAGAAGGAAAAAATGGTGAAAAGGAAGAAAGGGCACATGCCTTCATTTTCAGGAACAACTCTCAAATAAATCAACAAGGACAACCCACACCTAGTGAGCCAAAGAAGACAAACTCACTAGGAAAGAGGTCAATATATCCCTGTTAGATGTTGGGGTTGTGAGGGAGGCCACATGTTTAAGGATTTTTTGAACAAGGATGCCAAAATAAAATTTGCACATAATGCTAATGGATTTTATATAGGAGAGGACATGAGCAGGAGCATGCTCATAGTATATGTAGCCTTGGACAACAAGCACACATGTTGATCATCAAGCACACAGGATAGAATTTCAAAATCAAATTAAAAACCAACCCATAGAAATTTTCACTGATTTTGGAGCTAGCCATAGTTACATTAACCCAAAACTTATTGAAATATATAATTTGAAGAAGACCAGGCATGGTGGGACTTGGCTATTTCATCTAGCTACATTAATGAATTAGCAAAATTGTGTCCAATAGACATGAATGGTGTAAGTACCGACTCATATTTGAATATCATTCCTTTGGGGTTATATGGTTGCCTCATAGGTATGGATTGGTTGGAAAAGCATTATGTTTTCCTAGAGAGCTATAACAAGGAATTTACTTGTCTTCATGAAGGATGGAAATAAAGGAAGTTATAGGGAATTTAAAGACCTATTTATGTTATCAACAATGAAAATGAAGAAAAGTTTCCAAAAGGGATGTTATATTTATGCAACCTATATAGAAGAGGAAGATAAGAATAAAGTACCTAGCCTTAAGGATTAGTCAGTGCTAAAGTATTATGAGGGTGTTTTTGATGATATTTTAGGGCTCCCACACAAAAGGGATATTGAATTTCAATTGATTTGACGCATGGTACTTCCCTAGTTTCCAAAATACCCTATAGGATGAGCACATAATAACTCAAAGAGTTACAAATTCAGGTTGAGGAGCTTCTAAGTAATTGGTAAATACACCCAAGTGTATCACCTTGGGGTATCCCAATGCTATTCGTTAAGAAAAAGGATGGTCTTAATATTATCTTCATGCAACTAAATAATATGAAAATAAAGAACAAGTATCATTTACTAAGGACACTTGACTTGTTTGATCAATTGAGAGAGGTTAGGGATTCTCCAAAAATTGATCTGAGGTTTGGATATCCTCAAGTCAAAATTAAAGAGGAGGACATTAGCACGATAGTATTAAAAACCAAACATGGTCACTATGATTTTGTTGTGGCGCCCTTTGGTTTATCTAATGCACCAGTTTCCTTCATGTGCTTGGTGAATGATGTTTAAAAGAATTATTAGACAAATTTGTGATAATATTTTTGGATGAAATCCTTGCATATTCAAAATTAGTGGAAGAACGTACATATCATTTAAGGATGGATGTTATAGATACTGAGAGAGAATCAACTCTATGCTAAGATGATTTAAGTGTCCCTTCTACCAAAAGCAGATTCATTATTTAGGGCATATCATCTTAGAAGAGGGAATAGTTGTGGACCCAGAGAGTGAGTGGCTAGAACCTAGAAAAGTGATAGAGGTCAAATCCTTTATGGGACTAGCAAGTTACTACAAAGATGTTCGTTGATGGGTTCTCAAAGATAACCACCCCAATCACTTCTTTACAAAATAAGGGTGTAAAATTTGAATGGACTTCAAAAAGTGAACAAACCTTCCAACATTTGAAAATTATTTTGACAAATGCACTAATTGTAAAGATAGCTAACACAAAAGAAGAATCCATTGTGTTCATGCATGAATGCAAGGAAGAGCTTGGATGAGTCCTCATACAAAATGGACATGTAATATGCTTTGATTCTAGAAAATTAAAATAGAAAGAGCAAAACTATGCTACTCATGGTTTGGGTTGGTAGTTATAATTCATGCTCTTAAGATGTGGATATGGTATCTTATGGGTAAAAAACTTGAACTCATAATAAACAATAGTGGTTTGAAGCATTTATTTGTGAAACAAATTTAAATTACAGGAAAATTAGGTGGCTAAAACGTTTAGCTAAATATGATTTTGAAATCAAACACATAAAAGGGAACAATAAAAAGTTAGGTGATGTACTCCATAGAAGAATTCATAAAATTAACGTTACAACCATTAGTGTATTCAAGTTTGATATAGAAGCCATGATTTTAGAGGATGTAAACATAAATCAACATTATGTGTAGATTAAAAATTAGCTTACAACAGGATAATTTTCATCCTAGGTACAAAGACTAAGAGTGGAGAAGGATGGTATTTAATGATATGCACAATGTACCCTATTCTAAACATCCAAGGTACCAAAAGACTATATCGGTATGATATGAAAAGAAAAGTGGTTGATTATATAGCTAGGTGTTTAAACTGTTAAAAAGCTAACATTGAGCAAAGACATCCAGTCAGATTGTTATAGCCAATACCCATTCTTGATTAGAAGTGAAGAAACATGACTCTATCATGGTGGTGGTGGATAGTCACTAAGGATGTTCATTTTATCCTAGTGAAGTCAACAAACAAGGTATCCAAATTCCAGAAATATACAAGAAAATTGCCTGATACATGGAATGCCTAGGGTTTTTATTTCAGATAGGGATTCCAAGTTCACTTCCAACTTCTAGAAATGTTTTTCAAAGGATTTGGGATTACTTTAAACTTCAGGACAACATATCACCCAGAATTAGATGGAAATACTAAGAGGGACAATTAGGTGATTGAGAATATGATTAGTGAAACGACCCAGCTAAAACAGTGAAATGACCCAACTACAACTATATATATATCAAGCACATTTTTTTTTTTTTTTTTACACAGCAATTACAATCGGAAAACAAACCCATTGAGATTTCAATTCAATCAACACAAACATCGCTGATGCTCATTCCAGGAACATAACGCCACATTTATATACTTTTAATCTAAGGTAAAGTAATAACAAAATACACATGTACCGTACACCGGAGAGGCGAGACTCCGCTTGC
>APFE030645699.1:0-26738 GCA_000404065.3 Pinus taeda
TCTCAAACTTACCATGAATGGAAAGGCTTTGACCCATCAACAATTTGTGGATGATACCATGTTGCAGGGTACTCCCACAGTCAAGGAAGCTCTAGCATATCAACAAATCCTGAAAAACATTGTAAAGGCTGCGGGTACAGAGGTAAGCCTTTCCAAATCAAAGATTTTCTTTTCTAATACTGACATTGCTATTGAGAGACATATTTCTAGAATTATAGTCCTTCAGAGAGATATGCTACCCTCCAAATATTTGGGAGTACCTCTAATAGAAAAACATCTAAACAAGGAAGTTTGGGAGCCTATGACCAAAAAGCTCCAGGACAAAATCTTGAAATGGACAAATAGGTCTTTGAATTTAGCAGGACAACTAGTGCTCACAAAAGCTTTCCTTCAAACAGTTCCTATCTTTATGTTTTCAGCCCTTCCAACTCCTAAAGGAGTTATGCAATAATGCAAAAATATCCAAAGAGATTTTCTTTGGGGCAAAGGGGAAGAGAAAAAAAATGGGCTTTGGTAGTTTGAGAAAAGATCTGTAAACCTAAGACACATGGAGGTTTGGGACTCAATGACCCTGAAATACTTAACAAAGTTTTGGGGGAAAAACTATGGTGGAGATGGCTAAAAGATGCAGCTTCACCATGGGCCAAACTTTTGAAACATAAATATGCAAACAATTGGAAAGAAAGGGATCACATTAGAATGTTTGGGCTCATCAAAGGCTCCCACATTTGGAACAAATCTTGGGATAATAGAGCCATTGTTCAGAAACACAATTTCTGGGAAATAAGAGCTGGAAACCTTGCTTGGTTTTGGGAAGATAATTGGCAACAGGAACCTAAATTGTTAAGAGAAGAATTCACCAATCTCAAGAATGATACTGACAACAAAGGGCTACTCAAGGTAAATGACTTTTGGGATAAGGAAAGAAGCAAGGGAAAATGGAGAGTATGGAAGAATCTGGTATACAGTCATGACTCTTTGTTGAAGGCACGGGCAGAAACTTTAACAGCCGTCTTGGATCAGAGAAAGATTTTGGCATCAACTGATTCAGACCAGCTGATATGCGGCAAACACAATGAAGGCAAATTTAACCTCAAAGAGGCCAAGAACATAACCCTTGGACTTGACTATCCCAACCCTAATTAGGTATGGAAGGAGCTATGGCAGAACCAAAGCTAGATGAAAATCAAACTGTTCATGTGGTTAATGCAGCATAAAAAAATTCTAACCTAGGAAAGCCTTAGGAAAAGAGGGGTATCCGACCCATCTAGATGCCAGCTCTGAATTACAAGAAGAAACTATAGATCACCTACTCAAACATCTACCCATTCACATCCACCTTGTAGAACTGGGTAGCTTCTATATTTGGACAAATAGACAGGGACATGGGCAACATTACCAGTACTATGAATAAGTGGAGGAAAAATTTCTCTGATAATGAAATAATCAACTATGCTTGGGCTTTAGTTCCGGGCTTTCTACTCTGGGATGTCTAGAAAGAACGCAATAACAGAATATTCAAGAACAGGAAAGGTTCTCCCCAAAAAATCATGGCTCAAATTTTAAGATAGCTCAATGAGACAGTAGGGACCCTCATTAAGATTCCCCCTGAAGACAAACCAAAATATTGGGATGTGCAGATTCTACTGCATTTGGGTCTTCAGGGGCTTGTCCCACGGGGCAAAAAAAGGAATGTAAGTCATATAATAACTGATAAGGACTTCTGGAAACCCCCCCAAGGGATTTTTGAAATGCAATAAAGATGGGGCCTAAAAAGGAAACCCTGGTATGGCGGGGTATGGAGGAGTAATAAGAGATGAAAAGGGTTTCATAAAAACCATCTTTCATAGCCATTTGGGAAAATCCACTAACAATATGGCAAAGCTTATGGCCCTTGAGAAATGTCTAGAAATATTGGGGGACTCAAATCTCCATAATACCATAATTGAAGCTGATTTCGAATTGATTATTAATTCGATCAAGAAAATTTTCCATGGCTTTGCTCCAGATAGAGTCTCAAGAAATTGGCAGCTTCTGTAACTGTATCAATGGATTCAATCCCACCTACAAAACATGAGAAACCTTAGTTTTACACATGTGTGCCGAACAACCAACAATGTAGCAGACATTTTAGCTAATGAAGGTGTTCTCTATGGTAAGAGCAATAAAATTTATGATTGGACAGAGACCCCCCAAAGCAGATTGAGGGAAGAGTGTCTCAGTCAGGTGAGCGCGGACATGAGGCTCTATCAAAGAAGGGTAAACTAGAAGGATGTAGACTAAAGGAAACAGGGGTATTTTGATCTTTTATGGTGAAGAAATGCATGGATATCTGGTCTGTGGGCAGGAACATGTACCCTGAACCCTTCATACCCAAAAGTTTCGGGTGGGAGTCAATTTAAATGAAAAGTCTTTTTATGATAACAAAATTTTCTAAAGAAGATCACCTTTGAATTAGCTTTGCTGGGCGTTTGGTTAATGTGCTAGTAGTTAGGCCAATTTGATGCAATCCTAGGGATTTCGCATAGCAACTTGCAAGGGGGTACCATGCCTGTTGGACTTGAACTTAAATCAAATGATGGCTTTATTGGACTTTGGGTCTGGGTGCGGTGTTACCTTCCATGCTTGTTTCTCTTCAAGATTGGGATTGTTGGATTTCTGGTGGTCTACATCCTCGAGGGTTATCTCCCTAGGCAGACCTGAAATCATTATATGGCGGTCTCTATTTCCCCATCGGGTCTGATTCAAGAATTAAAGAATTTTCATGTTTTCATTTTGATATAGAGCCTCGTCCATCAGATCTCTGAAGGCGGATCAAACGATCTCAGTGATTGATTATATTTTGAAGGTCTCATAGTTATGTTTTGTGGGCCCTGGGCCCGGATTTTGAGCCTTTGGCTCACCACCCAAGGCATTGTGTGGCTCATTAACTCTCTGGCCCACATCTCCTTTGGGTTAGTTGTACTTTATGTAATTTGTTTTTAAATATATTTGAATAGAAAGACCGACTCTTACTTCAACAAAAAAATTAATAAACTAATTTCAAAGTTACATATTTAAATTTATATTAGTAATATTTTTAACTATTAAATCATTTAAATTTTATACGTGACACTTTAAATAAAAATAAAAATATCATTAAAAATAAATATAAATTATATCTAATATTATATATTAATTTATAATTAACTAATATTTATAAATTAAATAAATAAATATACTTTTAAATAAAAAGTTAAAAATTTATTAATAATTTAATTTATAAAAACATTATTTTATCAAAATAATGTCTTTTATGAATAGTTAAAAAAAAAAATCAAATTGTTATTAAATGATTATTAATTAAATTTAATATTCATGAATCTATAAATTTTTTAAGCTTTTGCATTAACATTATGATATACAATTCTGTTATAAATAAATTTGTAATTAAATTTATATTCATGAGTGAGTACTAAACTGTTAAACTTTGAGGCCAAACCTCAGAGATCAAGTATCATATTTATGGTTGCATCATATTTATGGTTATAATTAATGTGAAACTAAAATTATAGAGTATGTATAATATTTTTGGTTATACAGGAGGTTAATAAATATAAAGTATTCTTTATATTAATGGAAAAGTATATATCAAAAGGTTAAGGTGGTTTAGGTAAATTTGATTCGATCAAGTTATTGGCGGTTTTTGAGCTTCAAGATTATGAGAACCTATGGATTTTTCCATAGTATTTCTCTCTAGTGTAGCCTATTTAAAGGCATAAATTATCTATGTTAGTTTGTCCTTGTGGCCAGTGGGATCCCAACAATGTTGTCATTAGACACCACAACTTGTGTCGATATTTCGTGATCCTGACAATTGCCCAAGATGATGATGAGGATGCAGATTTGAAGGTAAATGATTTCGTGATATATCGAAGGTTGAAACAATAGAGGTTTATGAATAAATTGAAGACTTGCATATGGAAAATCACTTCTAGTTCACCCTAGGATGAAATTGGCAGGAAATATTCTCCCCTTAATATTGGAAGTGGTTATTTGGAGTCATATGATGATGGTGACACCAGAAAGGACATTACTTGTGGTAGGTCTAGTAGAAACAAAAAGAGGAAATCAAGCATTATGGAAATATCAAGAATAGGACACACAATGATAATGAGGATGCAGATGAATAGCATGGGTTGAAGATATAAGGGGAGAGAGAGATAAAGTAGTGAGAAATGATAGGTCAAGATATGAATCAACAAAGCTAGAAATGTAGAGAGAGTCATCGTATGGACGAAAAAATGGAGATGGATCCAATGATGTTTAATTATATTGAAGGAGCTAGTGTTTGATAAGGGTCATAGTAGGGTGTAGGATCATTCCAGTGGTGGGTGAACACCCTAAGGTTTTTTTGTCCAAGTTGTGAAATTTTGCCATAGGAAAGTGGTTGTAAGACTTATTGTTCACCGATACATGTTGCACATGAACGTGTGATTGTTGTAAGGCCTGAAGACTTTGGTTTGGAAAACATGTTGTGTAGTGGCAGATCAAGTCATCAAGTTATTGAATAGACCGCCTGGATAGGTACAAAGGTGGTAGGTGTATTTGTATTCTAGCTTGAGTGGGGAAATGTGAGATCTTAGGTGAGATGGTTGATGAATGATTGGGACCAAGTTAGGTGCGACGGTTGATGAATGATTGGGACCAAGTTAGGTGCGACGGTTGATGAATGATTAGATTGTTTAGGGTAAACTTGACTCAGTCAAGTTATCGACAATTTTTGAGCTTCAGGTTTATGAGAACCCATGGTTTATGTAGACTATTTAAAAGTGAAAAGAATTCATGTTCATTTTTCCTCATTTCTTGTGAGATGTTAAAAATAATAGCTTTAGACACCACTACTTCTGTCGGTGTTTCATAATCCTAACAAAAAAAAGCGTTTGATTGTTTAAAACATTATATATTTTCCTCAACATTACTTTGATTTTGAGGGAAAAAATGTTTGAACTTTAAAAATATAATATATTAATTATAAATTAATTTTAAATGCAACAATAAATTATTAAGAGTTTCTTGATCCATAACATTAAGTATTTCAATGATATCGACATTTATACTCATTAGAAAAATTAACAAAACAATGATGGCTACCATGTAGATCAACTTTATAAATAAAATATATTAACTATAAATTAATTTTAAATGCAACAATAAATTATTAAATGCAACAATAAATTATTAAGAGTTTCTTGAACCATAGAATATTTTAAATGCAACACTAAATTATTAAGAGTTTCTTGAACCATAGAATTAAGTATTTTCAGTAGATTGACATTTATACTCGTTAGTAAAATTAACAAAGCAATGATGGCTACAATGTAGATCAACCAATATTTCATAAGATTACATCTGCGGGAGAGAAAAATTATTAATTAGAAAGACGTGTTTTTTTTTTATGAAAAGAGAGATCAGATGGAATTTAATTAGGGAGAGAAAAATTGTTCGGTAGAAAGGAGTTTTTTTTAAGAAGAACGCGAGCAAGTGGAATTTAATTTCATTTCAATTGTTAATCCGTTATGTAATCTATATCACAATGTTTTCCATATTCCACTCCAAAAAAATTTAATATGTTACCCATTATATACCAGAGGGTTCCACTTGTCAGATATGTTCTTGCATTGAAATATGTGAAAGATAATTGATTTTCACAAGCCGAAATGGGAAATTATAAATGTTTGGAATCTTTGAAATTAGAAATTAGAGTGAAATGGAGAAGTTATTGAACCAAAATCAGCTATAATAAATCATAATCAATCAATTAGGTGTGATCATATTTAACCATATTTAATTATAGTTAGCCATAGAAACCATTCTCCATTATGGTGAAACATTTTCAAATATGGCAAATTATCGGAAACTATATCTTTCCATCACTAGCTATAGGCAAGCATAGCCAACGATGGTCAAACACAGTGATATATAACCAACATGGTCAATCATGGTCTAGAAAATACAATGTGGTTGAACATGGTCAGCATACTCAATCATGGTCAACTATAGTCGACCATATTTAATTGGTTGAGCATGGATAAGTATGGTGAACCATGGACAACATTGTCAGAAAAGGACATCCACAATCACACATAGTTCACCATAGAAAACATGGTCAACCATGGTCACCCATAGTTAGCCATAGATAATATGGTTAATTGGTCATCATGGTCAATCATGGTAATCAAGGTTAAACCATGTTCAACACGATCAACGTCATTAACATGGTCAACATGGTTTAACATTTTCAATCATATCAACCATGATTAACCATGATTAGTGATGATTAACCTTAGCCAACCATGATCTACCATCATCTACAAGGTTAACCATGATCATATTTGGTCAACAATAGTCAATCATAGAAATCATGATCAACCATGGTATACCATGTTCAACACAACTAAACCATGGTCAACAAAGGTCAACCATAGCCAATCATTGTCTACCTTAAGTAACCTAGTAAACTAGAGGTTACATTGGTTAATGACAGTCAACCATGTTAAATGTTAATCAACCATGAAAAACCAATAATATTCTATCAACAATAGTTACCATATTTAATCTTAGTTAACCAAGGTTAACAACAAAAAACCATGATCATCCATGGTCAACCATAGTCAATCATAGTCAACTATTTTCACTTACAGTGGTTGAACATAGTTGATTACGGTTGACCGTAGTTGGTCATGGTCAACCATGCTCACTATGCTCACCATGTTCAACCATAGTCATCCATGGTTAACTACGCCCACCATGATTGATCCTAAAATACCATGATAAACCATAATTAGTGATACTAAACCATGATTAGAATTAACCTACCATATTCAACCATGGTTAACTATGGTCTACCTTAGTCTACCATGACTAACTATTGTTATCTTTGGTCAACCATAGTTAAAAAATGACAACTTCAAGCACCATGGTCAACCATGTTTAACCATGGTTATCATGAACAATGATAATCAACCATGGTCAAAATTGTCAAACATGGTCAAAATGGTCAAACCATGGTCACGTATGGTCAATATGGTAAACAATTATTCAACATACCCAGCCATTGTCAACCATGTCTACTAATCTTCCCCACGCACATCAACTATTAACTAATACAACCACATTAGTAAAAGTGATTGATATACACTGATATACACCATTTTCCACCTTTCATATGCCAATGAGTATTTGAAATGGTGTCGATGTCAACCACTTTTATGAAAATGGTGTTAGTGGTCACCTATGGTCAATCGAAGGTCAACCATGGTCTACATGGTAAAACATTGTCAAGAATGTCAATTGTCAACCATACTTGAGTATATTTAACCATAATCGAACATACTCAACCATGGGAAAAATGGTCAACCATCATCAACATGTTCAACATGTCCAAGCACAACCAACTATGGTCAACAATGGTTAACTATAGTCAACCATGTGCCACCATTTTTAACCATGCTCAACATGGTGAACCATGGTCAACCACAATGAAGCAATATGGTCAACCATGGTTAACTGTAGTTAATGATATTCTACCATAGACAACTTTAGTTTACCTTCAACAAGTATGATTATCCATGGTCAAATAAATGTTAAGCATAATTCACCCTTCTTTACCATTACTTTACCATATTTAATTATAACAAATAAAAGTGAACCATATAAAATGAAATAATAAAGTACATTTATTTAATAAAAATACAGTATTATACAACAATTACTTTTAAAATCATACAACAAGATCTATCGTCACTTCAAATCTACCAAGTGCAAAGAGGAATCAAATCTTTTTGATGTCTCTATAGAGAATTAAAATGGTGGTTTAATTATATATTATAATTAATTATAAGTCTAATTATTTTTTAATTTTAATTTTATGTAATTTCACTGAGTCTAAATGTTTAAGTTAATAGTTAATAGCATAGATCCATCTTAACTCTAAATCTACCCAGCATTGAGAGAGATCCAATATCTCAAGTTGCAAACCAAAAAATTGATTCCTCTAGACTCATTTTATATTTGGATGCCACAAAAGTACTAATAAAATGTTTTAACTATTAGAAAATCTCTCTCTATAGAATTGTTTTTGTTAATAATATTTTTTAAGATGTTACATGTTCATCTATATAGACTCACATTGAATTATTTCTTTATTAATATTTCTTTAAATTTTATTTTCTAACTTTATGTTAAACATTTAAGGAATTACAAATCTCTCGGATACCTTGAATTGAAAAAATCTACTAATAGATTAAAAAGTCCATATATATATATATATATTTATATATAATTATATATATAATATATATATATTATATATATAACGACTTTTTAATCTATTAGTAGATTCCTTCAATCTATCAGTATATATAATGTTAAAATCTTTTACTCATGCACATTGAAATATTTGATTTATGATGCACACTAATTATTTTTGTTATCAATAATTTTTAAATATTATAGATCGACTATAAATTATGAATGAAATAAATTGCACATCTACTTCAGAATGTAAAATGAAATTATATGATTTTTTTTAATTTAATTTAATTTTTTAACTATAAATGAAATTATATAAAATTGTATTATTTAATGTAGACATTGAAATATTGAAATAATATTTTATTTATAAAAAATAATATTTTTGTTATTAATATTTTTTTTAAATACTACATGTTAATGAATATGGAATAAATTACACTCATATATATTAATAATATTATTTTCAATGTCATATTTTAACTATCTTATACTAAAAAAATATATTATTAATTTTTTTAAATACTTAATCTTTCCTAACATAAAATTAAAGTGGAAATTCAAATATTTTAGTATGACCTATTTTGATTTTTTTTTTTTATTATTACTATATTTTATTTTGTTAATATAAATAGTATTTTTTTTTTTAAATGAAACGTAAGTGACAACTACTACTTCATATTGGGTTGTAAAGTCATATTGGATTGTAAAGTTCTTCCAGTGGAGGAATAAAAATTGTTAAATACATTAATTTATTGATCATAAAATTTGTTGAACGCTATATGAAATCGTTGAAATATCTTACTCTTATAATCAATACATCACCCATATTTAGGAGCACTTTTGAATTATTTCCTACCTGGTTTTCTATTATTAATACTTCTCTTTCTTTAACTTTAATAATTTAATTATCCAATGCATTAACTCTTTAATTATACTTTAATTTTTAATGTTTAATTTTATTCATTAATGAAATTATTTATTAATGTATACTAATATTTTGATTCAATTTGATAGGTAACTATTTTAATTGTATCAATTTCATTCTATTTCTTTTAAAAATTTTGAATAATTCTAATTTGACTTAGTTTATTTTTTTTAAATTTATATTTATTAAATTAATTATTTAAACATTCATTATTTATATATTTTAATTTTATATTATTAATATTAATAGTTATAAATTAAATTTTATCAATAATTACATTTATTTATAATAATCATATTCTCCATATATTACATTTATTTATAATAATCACATAGTCCATATATATCTAGTATAATACTCTTGCCTAATTCATATCAACATTTTTACATAACACTCCAAAACCTTCATAATCAATATATACTTAATTGTGGAAAATGTTCATTCTAAAATCCAATAATTTAATTAACAAATTAAATCAAACCATTTACCAAGTCACATCTATCCACTAGCTAAGCAGAACACTGACGTGTAACCATGTGTTCCTTGTAATTATTCAAAATATTGAAATTATGACCGATTGTATGGTACCTCAATTTTAGCTTTGGAGCGCGTCACGATGGCCAATATTGTCGACTAAGACAAAAGCGTCAATTGTTTGATTACAACTCTGAAAATGCGTTCGGCGTTATGTGTATAAAAAGTCTTTTACGTATCATTTTCAAAGAACCTAATTTCCTGTAACTTTGACAGGAACTGTCAAATTATAGGTTATTTATTTTATCGTTTATATCAAGTTGAAGAGTTTACAATTTGTCTTAATTCAATAGCTAAATTACTTTAGTAATTATTGTCTTTCATTATCTGAAATATTTAACACTTAAAATTGTGATATGTGTGAGCAACTTTTAAAATAAATCATCTTTTATAATTTGAAAACCTGTAACCACAAATAAACAAGGAAAAAAATCCGAACAAGGAAAAATTTCCGAATCCATTAAAGTGTGAAAGCGATTTCTTTCCTCACAAACTTCTACCAACCTCACAAATTTGTTTGGATGGTATTTTTTTGGGCTAGATTGAATTATTTTTTTTTTTTTCAAAAAATCTAATTGTTGTTGTGCTTAGCTAGTTTTTTTTAATAGTGGAAATAGATTCAGCGCTATTAAAGATTTTTAGAAACCCAAAATCTTAAAATTTGACAGTTATAATTTAGATTTTCAAAAAAAATCAAATTTTACTATAATCCGGCCCAAATTTCCATTATTAAATCTCATTTAGTAAGAAGTCTCTATATCTTTAAATTTTATTAACAATGTATTTAGGGATTTTGAACTGAAAATTTAATATAAACAATAACATTTTCCTTTGAACTTGATAGCCTTTAAATTGCATTAACATTATATTTAAAATTTATTATTAAAATTAATTTTAAAATAACCAACAATATTCATGATGATATCAATTTCAGGGTAAATATTTTTAAGGAGAAAATAAAAAAACTAATTTTTTTAAAGTATATTTTCAATTTATCAAATTATAATTTTATTTTACTTATATCAATGTTAGAAATAATTGTATTTGAAACTATACTTTACATTTAAGTAAATTAGGAATAAGTAAAAATTATAATAAAAATTATAAGCTTTCTTATTCTTTTAGAAATTCATAACTTTTATTATATTATTTAATTAAGTAAATTTTAGATATCTTTCTTTTGAAAAGTAAATTTTAGATATCATTTCTTCTTAATTATTTTATTTAAACTTCACATGCTCACTTACATAATTAAAATACTTACAATTATATGAACAAATATATAATGTTACGAAATATCTTATTTGATCGACAAAATTAATATTTTTTAAATATAACTACATAAACTAAATATATCGCAGCCAAAAAAAATGTATTGTTATATTTTGTAAATTAAAAAAGACTCATTAACCTTCTTATAATTCATAATAATACATAATCCAATATAATGAATGCTTTGTAAATTATTGCCTCAAATGACTTCAAAATTAGAATATATGTCCATCCATGTAATGCTTCTTTTTCAGGGGAATTTATCCATCTATTCATTATATAGAAACTCAAAAAATAAAACCAAATATTTTGGTTATATTTTCACATTACAAAACATAATATAAAACTAAAATATTTAATATCTTAATTTATAATTATTTCTAACTTTCTCGGGAAATTGCTTAAAAATTTCTACCATAAATTTTTCCAAGAAATTCGAGAACAATAACCATGAAATTGTGGCAAAAATAAAATAGCATTTCCAAACAAACCTAGAAATGTCACAATTACAAATAACACAATAAATGGAGGATTAAGCAACTTTATTTATTTACTGGAGAAATTACACAAAAAGCTCTCAATAGAAATCGCTGCAGTGATGGCCAGAGAAGATTTGTTGCAATAATAAATTAAGCATCTAAAATAGAATTGGAAATCGATAAGGTGCACCTATGAATTACTATCTAGAAATTCTACTAATAAATTAGGCCTCTGAAATAGAATTGGAAATCAATAAGTTGCACCTATGAATTACTATCTAGAAATTCTACTAAAGCTACTATTGGAGGTGAATTGTGATTTATGCCCTCAAATTTGCTCCAAATTTTTTGCAAAATTAACTAGAGGTTTCTCTCACCAAAATCTACTAAACCCAGAATTGGCTAATTCCAAAATCTAGTAAACCCAAGAAAATCTTGGGCTAATTCCAATTGACCTTGAAAGCCCACAAAATGTGCAAAAAAAATTCTTGTTCTTTTTGCTACTATTGGAGAAGAATTAGAATTTCTCCACTCACTGCTCAAAAAATTATGAAAATTTAACCTTGAGCTCCTCATACCAAATCCATAAAAATCGACAAATGGTTTGGCTTAACTCCAAGCCAAAATCAAACCCACAATGTAATGCAAACTAGAACCAACAATATGCCCTACAATAAGAATGCATGATTCTAACCTAATATTTCCTTTAAAATTCTATAAAATTAGTTATAGGCTCCTCACACCTAAACTAGCAAAACCCAATAATCGATTGGGCTAATTCTAGCTGACCCGGAATGCCTAAAATAAAGTGAATTTCTAGCTACATAGTTTTGCACCCAACTAGAGAGGAATTGATGATAAATGATAAAAATCTCAAACAAATGGCTAAGAGATTGTGCACAAATATCCTTCTGTAAATATCTATCACTTCCAATTAAAAGATGTCGACAAATTCCGACACCAAACACCGACAAAAACTTTGTTCTCCAACCCCTGCGTAGGTGTTGTAAGAGAAAATATGGCCCAAAAAAAGATATAGGAACATCTCCGAAAATGTTGCCAAAATTCTCCTCTCACCAATAGAAAATCTCTTACAAATACCCGACACCTACAATAGAAAGATGTTGCTCCAAATAAACCCCGCAATTTTGTCTTCTGCACCCAGAAATAACAAATTTTTGTATGAATGTTTTGCAATAAACTCCAATGGAAGTCCTAAAATAGACTCCCCTAAAGCCTCACTAGGGAGACACTCAAAGTTCACCAAAGATAGAGGTGAAATTTCCTCTTCGAAATCCTTTCTGCGAAGCAACACTAGTTGTTTTGGCTGAACAGCTCAAGAGAACTCAGGTTTAGATGTCAAATAAAAAAGATAAGGTAAAATGATTTGCAATTGAGTTACTCCTCCTCTTATAATTCTTCATGGAGCCTTCCTCTAGCTTCTAGATCCTCTATATTTTTCCTTAATATTTTATTGGTGGGGAACATTTTCCAATTTTTTCCACCATTTGAATAAAATAATAGTTTGTCACCATTCGATAAAATAATAATTTTCTTCCATTCTCTAATAAAATAATACTTTTCTTCCATTCTCCATTGAAATACTAATTTAACTCCATTTTCTAAAATATTATTTGGTCATCATTCTCCATTAATATAATAATTTTTTCTTTTCTCCCACAAAATAATATTTTCTCCCTTCTATTTGATATCTCCAAAATTGGCAAAACTCCTTAGTGAATTCTGCACTCACAAAAATTGTGGAGATGATAGTCCTCCCCGCCATAAATTGATTGTCCTCAAGCAATGCCTGAACAAGCACCCTCCCACTATCTGCAAGCCCAAACAGCCATTGCAAACAATACCAGGGTCCTAAACATACCACGAAGTCATCCCTATATCATGCACTATCCCTTTGTAAAGGAGTAGCTTGATACTAGGATCCCAAGCCATCATAATCAACATAAAACACCTCTTACTCCACCCATTTTCCAACCAAGTATAAACCCCAGAGCCCTCTACATACTTACCATGAGTAGAGCACCACAGTAATAAAAATCCCGAGAAGCACATTGTGAAGCTCCCCCTGATCTCATTTTGTTGATCATCACGCCATGCTAGTGAAATCCCCCATTGCAACAACAGACCATTAAAACGCAATGGAATATATAATTGATCTTCCCTTGTAGGGACCAGATCACCCCTAACAATATTTGAACTGCAAAATGTTGTGATTCCTGGATCCTATGCTAGTTTCAAAAGGGTGCCACTAAGTTGACATTGCACCACTCTGACTATGGCGAACTACCCATCATGTGCAGATTGTAACCTCCCCTCTTGGAACCTATTGATGAAAAATATGTGAAGGACAAGCTCATCCTGCCCTAACATTTCCATGATATCAATTTTTACCCATCTACTGCCAATATCGGTCCACACAGTAACTAGGGAAACTTCTCTTGCCATGAAACAAAGGCCCTCGTGCTCCCCCATATGTCAAACCAAGAGTGAGCTAGTTCACTCTCTACCCTAATCCCACTCGTCACGAAATAGAGTGACCAATAATCCAATTGAATCCTTGGATCCCATAGCCATATCAGCTGTGACATAGTCATAAAAACAATTGGAACCAACACATACCATGTCTCGTGCCCCTCCATGCAATCAGTACATGTACTCCATACTTCCTGAATCATTCTACTGCATGCAAGATTGCCCTATGCCCACCATACCACACTATGAGATCTGTTTTCCTGCCTCCAGAAGTTGCTGCCAAAAACTACATAGATTATAAACATTTGTCTACAAGATGGGTCCACTCACTCCTATATGTGCTCCTAAGAGATATCATAATGTCTCTCCCAACAAGTATCTTTAATCTCCCTAAATGTGGGCTCAAGGTTAGAGTACGTGCTACCCACGCAACAATTCGGACAATCCCCAAGTATGCACATGCCAGATCACACCCTAATCATATGTGATGGCTGGAAATACTTTCTCCTAATGCACTGTGTCTTTTCCAAATATCTCATATGAACCTCTTACATTTTGTTTCTCGTGATGAGAGCATCAAGAGATGATAACCAAGTCCCCAGCGTTAGTGTGCAATGCTACAGAGTGATCAATGGAATCTCACGACCATCCTTGTGATTAACTCACTCTCCAAATATAGGTGTGTCAAACCCAATGGTGTGTCTGGCATCCTCGTCAGGAGATCTCTCTGGTGGAAACACTCCAACAACCTATTGTGCATCATCATGCTCTATTATACATAAATATGCATCCCTGCACTCCTCTGTATAGCATTGAACTCCACAACACAACTTTGGGCACCATTGGAATCCAACGCTCACTTTCATACCACCCTGTACCATAAGGAATCCCACATGTGTTAATTAATCCTCCACAATACTAGTAACCCGCCCATGATGTCAGCCATATCCCCACATTTTCCCTTATAGACCTGAACAATTTAACTCCTCATAGGCTAATAGACTTGATAATACTATGCTTATCCCTATTAGATCATGTGTACAATATACCATTAAGAGAGCACCATCTCCATGCAATACCCTTTATGGTGGTCTGTCAATGCCACCCACCCCTACCAACTCCTATCAGAGTAGGCTAATCACCCTTTGATCCCACACATAATCAATATGCCAAGACAATTCATGAAATATATCTGCTCTCCTATGAAACCATCCTATCACTAGTGTTGATGGATATATGAAAGTGTGTGGGTGCTCGATCACAAGATTCATCACACCTATAATACCCCCATTAACCAAACCCATATTGTGGTGGGGAATCCCACTTTGATCCCATCAATGGCCTGGCTCTCAAACTCCTCTCATAAAACATGCCCCCTACTTGACTATGTTCCTAGGCATGGATATATCCAGGCACCTAGCTGGCTCCATTCGATACCAACTCAATATCTCTCACCATCCAACCCTAAGAGAGAGATCGAATTCTGAAACACCCATGCATGGAACAACTACCACCTATGGATGCTATGCCTTGCGCAACTCATGACGCCTCATCTCATAATCCTAATCAACACATGATATATGTATAGGTATCTCCGCCTCTCTCTTTCTAATGTTCAAAGGTAACCTAAGAGTGTTATCATCCTCACCTATGTATGCCTAAAGAGCATTGCTCTGATGCTCCAATTTGTACTCCTCTAGTTGTACAATTTGGAAATCCAACTGTTCCCCAACGTGACTAAAATTAGCTACTGACTTAGCACGAACTACTCTCATGCCCTCCAACTCCTCATTCTACTACAGAATGGTCTCCTGGATTGTCATGGCCTTCTTTTCAAATGCTAGAAGGTTGTTCTGAAGTTGATGAAACTGTTGTGGGCAGGTAACATCTATAAACTTATTCACAACTCTAAGTACCTATGTGTCTCCTAACACCTCATCAACTAGGGATACACCTCTTGGAACGTCATCAATGGTGGGTACATGTGTGTCCCCTAAGGCCTCATCAATGGGTGTATGTTCAACTATCTCCACCAATGTGTCAATTGGGGCTACCAAATTAAACTCCAAAAAGTGTGCCTCATGTGTCACACTAGGTGTATCCACGTGATCCTCAAAATTTTACATGCCCTCTGCCACATGTTCAATTTCCTCCTTAGGCTCCTAATATTTAAAGCTTTGTCTCCACCAACAGAAGTGCCCTGTAGTCTCTCCCTCTAACTTCCTTCCTCTACATGATGATGCAACTATTGACCTACGCTTCTCCTTCTCCAGTTCATCCAGAAAACGAGGCATGGTAGGATGGCCATACAGGCCATATTTATGGGTGTTGTACTACTACATTATGTGTGCATGTACTGGTCTTATCTGCTAGTTATGTATCATTTGTTCCATCCCCTCTACAATCTATTGATTCTGCCTCACAAATTGTTGCCTCTGCCTCATCAACTCCTCCATGATCCCCTATGTACTCTTCCATTTTTGTGTCATTAGAGTGTCCATAATTTCACTAATAACAATGCATGTGTGTCTAACACCTCCATGATCATGCTAACTTCTGCACAACTAGCCAAGATCATGCTTTGATACCATTGAAATGTCGTGATTCATAATTTTTCCTATTTTATTAGGAAATTGCTTAAAAACTTCTATCATAGATTTCTCCAAGTAATTGTAGAACAAGAACCATGAAATTGTAGCAAAAATAAAATAATATTTCCAAATAAACCCATAAATGCTTCAATTGCAAATAACATAAGAAATGGAGAATTCATCATATTTATTGGATCAATTACAAATAAAGCTCTTGATAGAAAAAGTTGAAGTGATGGCCTTAAAATATATTCTTCTATAATAAATCATGCCTTTGAAATAGAACTGAAAATTAGTAAGTTGCACCTCTGAATTAGTGCCCATAAATTCTACTCCTACTACTAGAGGTGAATTTTTATTTATGCCCTCAAATTTGCTCCAATTTTTTTGCAAAATTAACTAGAAACTTCACACCAAAATATACCATACCCTTGGGCTAATTCAAGCTAACCCTAAAATCCCACAAAAGGTGTGAATTACCCAGAAAATATTATTGTTGCTATTGTTTTTTCTTTAGAAGAATTTGAATTTCTACTCTTGAAACTACTCAGAAAATTAATAAAATTTAACCTAGAGCTCCTCATACCAAACCCATAAAAACCCAAAAATGGTTTGGCTTAGATCAAAGCGAAAATTGAACCCACAATGTGATGCAAACAACCTAGCTAACTAGTAATACACCCTACAATGAGAATGCACAATTATAACCTGAATACTACCAGAAAAATTCTATAAAACTAGCTATCCCTTTTCTCGACTTTGACTGATAGCTTAGGAATGCAGCTATCCCTCAAATATTTTCGGTGTTAGAGACAACCCTGTTGGCGTCACAATTTTCAAAAATCATAGATCCTTCAATCAACACTCTCCTCTTATGGTTTGCTTGACTTAATCTACGTGGCTTAGTGATCCCGACTTGGTGTCATCTATTATTATATGGGTTGGAAGGTTCTAACAAATAGAAGTAGCGGCTCTACACTTTCTTCTAGCACTAGGGTGACTAATCTTCAAATAAAACTTTATAGAATTTAAAGAAATATATAGTTTTTAATAAATTTGCCTTTCGCCTTGAACTTCTTCACACTTATTACACAACCTCACTCAAGCCTTCTTAAACCACATGATTCTTCTCATCCTTAGCTCTAATACCACTTGTTGGCATTCGATCCCATTAAATATATAAATAAGAAAGAAATGCACATAATGAGAAACTGAACCACACAAGGAATTAAGTGGTAAAACCCTAACAATGTGTCAATGAAACCTCCATGAGGCAAGGGATTGGAATTCTTATTTCTTAAGGTCAAAAATGACTCTCCAACCATTACATCAAGCCTCTTGGGAAATCATCAATTTAATATGAAAAACTTTGTTACATAACTCCCTATGCACACACAACTGTTTGAATGGTAAACCCAGATTTACAAAGATAATTATATTTAACAATAATTTTTGTCACAGTCATTAATTTAATACGAAAAAATTTGTTACATAACTTCCTATTCTTATGCAATTGTCTGAATAGTAAACCCATATTTACAAGATAATTACATTTAACAATAATTGTTGTCATTCCTAACATGCAGTTTTTAAAAATTGGCACAACATTATTCTAGAATATAAAGACAAATACTGGAAAAAATTTATTTATATTTAAAATTTCCACCATATTTTTATTAAATTAAAAAAAAAAAAAGTACTTTATCAAAAAATGAAATTCATTTTCTATTCTAATTTTTATAATTTTAAAGTTAATATTAATCAATTTTCACTAGAAAATGAATCACTCAAATAATCTTCCTACTTACTTACAATGAAGAGATTTTGTTAGGATCACAAAACACCGAGAGAAATGGTGGTGTCTAAAGACACCCTTGCCAGGATCCCGTTGGTCACCACTACCAATAAACATTCATTTGGCTACATTATAAAATAATACCATGGGAAAAACTATGGGTTTTAATAAACCTCGTGCTAGAAAATTATTGGTAACAGGAACAAGTCAAGTTTACCTAAAGCACCATAACGATCCCCCCTTTAAAATTGACTTGGGGTGATTAAACTCATCCCAATCATTCATCAATCATCTCATTTGAGATCTCACATTCCCCCCTTCAACCTAGGATACCATTACACCTACCACCATGTACCAATTCGAGTGGTCCATTCCACAACTTGATGACTCCATGGGCCATTGCACTACATGTATGCATGGAAATCTTAATAACATGTATGCCTGAAAAACAAATATTGTAACTCTGTGGAGAAATAAATTTGTCTTATACCAAAGCCTTTAGAGTGTTCACAGACTAGTGGTGTTTTTCACACCACTATGGCTCTTAATTACACAATGGCTCTTTCATAATCCTCAAACACCATTAACTCCATCTCCCTTTTCTCATCCATATGACCACTCTCTAACTACATCTCTAAATTTGATGATCCATGTTTTAATGTAGAAAAGCTACTTGAATTCTCTCCTTAAATACATACTTTGAATATATTTTTACTCTGCCTACACTAAGGATCATGTTGGCCTTCCCTTCCTATGGTAAACGAATTCTACAAACTCGCTTTGACAATTTTGAATCCATATTTTTTTTTTAATTCTGACATGCTCTCATGCTATCTTTGGCTCACTCAGTGGCAAATACTTATGTTCTTGATGAAAAATAAATTCCAACATCATCACAAAACCCCTTTATGGATATTTAGCACAGTCTATTATCAGATACATATATGAAAATGTGAGGGACACTATTTTATATCGTACTTCAATTTCATAAGCGATTTCTATTCACAGGCAACATGGTCTCACTTTGCAATTAACGAAGATCATAACCATAATACTATTTGCTTTAGTTTGGAAAAATTGGCTTAAAGAATTTTCTATTTTTTTATTATTACGCCTCGAGTAAGCCATAAATTTGAGTGATGACCAAATTCAATCATGGGTGGTCATTAAATTGAGTCATGTATGGAATTAATGATAAGAGAAAAAAAGAGCACAGAGAAAACTTATAGCAGAAATGGAGAACACAAGAAACAATAATGGAGAACAAAAAAATCAGATACCTATATTATTCATGGAAGGCGTTACCTTGGCTTGAATTTCTCAGGTAGAGCAGATATTACAAAATTATATATGAGGGAGGCTCTACAATTCTCCAATTATCTCATGTGGAATACATGACTACACAATGCAGCAAATGGATGGTGTAGTAGGTTGGCGTCGATGATATCTTTCAGCATGGGCAGCGGAGAGAAAATAGTTGAGGACAACATTGAAGTCTTCATTGTAGCTTCATGTTTAACATTCTCCTAATTGAAGCCAAATGAAGAATCATGAATCAATTCCTATCATGCCTCTACATAACTCTTGTTTATTTCTTGGTAGAATCTTAGTGAGCATATCAACAAGGTTCCTATCTATATGGATATTTTCCAAGTATAACTTCCCTTCCTCCAACACATGATAGATCCAATGGTACCTTAAGTCAATGTGCTTGGGTTTTGAGTGAAATATTAGGTTCTTAGCCAAGTGAATGGCACTTTGACTATCACAATATAGCACATACGTGTCCTACTTTATTCCTATCTCTCCTAGGAATCACTGTATCCACAACATCTCTTTACAAGCCTTTGTTACAACTATGTACTCTGCCTCTGTCGTAGAGAGAGATGCTATTCTTCTTAGCCTTGACACCCAAGATATTGCTACTCTTGCAAATGTATATAAATAACCTGTAGTGGACTTGCTGGTGTCCATATCACTATCTATATCTACATCTATAAATCCTTCAAGCATGATCTCATTATGACCAAAACATAAAAAATAAGCACTAGTACCCTTGAGATACCTCAAAATGGATTTTATTGCTTGCCAATCTTGTTTGTTTGGGTTAGCAAGGAACCTGCTCACTACTCTCACTAAATATGCAATGTCTGGTCATGTGCATATCATGTCATACATCAATCTTCCAAATACTGAAGCATAAGGAATCTTGCTCATTTCTTCCTTCTCCTTGCCATCACTAGGACATAGCGCATCTCTTAGCTTGAAGTGAGTTGCAAGGGGTGTACCAACTCACTTAGAATCCTTCATATTAAACATGTCAACCACCTTCTTGATATATTTTTCTTGTGACAAGCAAAAACTTTTGTTTTTCCTATCACGCATGATCCTCATGCCCAATATCTATTGTGTTGGACCCAAAACATTCATTGAAAATTTGTTGCCCAAATATTTCTTCAATGTATTGATCATATTCTTATCATTCCCAACAATCAACATGCCACCCACATATAACAATAATATTATATGCTTTCCTTGATCATACCTCTTGATATAAACACAATGGTCAACTTCCAACTTGTAAAAACCATGTTCCAACATGAATGAATCAAATTTCTTGTGCCATTGTCAAGGTGCCTATTTCAACGCATACACAATCTTCTTCAACCTGTAAAATAGGTCCGCTTTTCATTTTTCTATGAAGCCTTCTGGCTGCTCCATATAAATTTCTTCCTCTAATTCATCATGAAGGAAAGAAGTTTTTATATCTAATTGTTTAAATTCTATGTCTAAAGCAACAACAAGACCAAGAATGAGTCTAATGGATGACATTTTGATAGCAAGTGAGAAAATCTCAATGAAGTAAATACCTTCTTTTTGGGAAACTCCTTTCACCACCAGCCTTGCTTTTTTACCTTCCCTTATTTTCGTTGCCTTCATGTCTAATATTATAATACCAATTTTTTTGTAGAGCCTTTATAGCTTTTGGGAGCTTTACCAACTCCCATGTTTTATTTTCTAGAAAAGAGTTCACTTATTCCTCCATTTCTTTCTTCCATTCTTTATTGTGCTCAACTTTACAAGCTTCTTGAAAACAATTAGGCTCACCTACATTAGTAAATAAGATATAGTTTGAAGGAGGATACCTTTTTGAATGCTTATGAGGCCTATAAGATCCACAAACCAATTGTGGTGGTGCATTATCAAGTTGAATCTCCTATAAAGGTTCCTGTAAAATTCCTTCTTCTTGGTGTTCATCATTTTCCACTTGCTGCCCTTCCTGATCCTAAATTTGTTGTCCATTTTCTTGCATTGGTGGGATGTTTTCCTACTAAATTTCAAACCCTTCAATAACTTTCTTGACCTTTGCCTCACCTACAATCCTCTTAAACATTTATGACTCATTAAAAATAACATCCTTGCTTCTAGTAATTTTATGTTTGACTAGATACCATAAACGATAACCAAATTCTTCATCCGTATATCCCAAAAAAATGCATTCCATAGATTTATTATCTAGCTTAGTTATATTTTCTTTGGGAATATGTACAAATGCTTCACATTGAAATATTTTCAAATGAGAATAATTCAACTTCTTACCAGTCAAAACTTCTTTAGGGATGCCTGCATCCATGGCTGTAGTTGGAGATAGATTTATAAGGTAGCAAGTTGTCCTTACAGCTTCTACCCAAAAATGCTTCTCCAAACAAGAATTTGACAATAGACTCCTCACATTTTCCATAATGGTGTGATTCATCCTTTGTACGACAACATTCTATTGAGGAGTACCAGGCACAATCTTCTCATGCTTTATGTCAAACCTGTTACAATATTCCTTGAATGCATTTGAGAAATATTCTCCACCATTATCTATTCTCAAGAACTTGAGCAATTTGTTAGTCTCTCCTTTAACAACAACATGGATTTTTTTTAATATTCCAAACACTTCACTTATACTTTTCATAGGGTAGGCCCAAAACTTCCTAGATGCATCATCTATAAATGTTACAAAATATGATGCTCCTCCTAATGACTTAATGTGAACAGGCCTAAACACATATGAGTGTATCAATTCTAAAAAACAAAAATTCTGTCATGGCCACCTCTAACGAATGAAACCCTTCTTTTTCTACCATATATACAATTCTCACAAACATCAAGATTGTAGGATTTCAAACATGGTAGTAAATTTTCAGCAACAAGGAATTTTAAGCCATTCTTTCTCATGTGACCCAAGCGCTTATGCCAAAGATCTGCTGAATTTACTTATTTTGTGACAACATCCAAATCTATTTTCCTGTCATTTCTTTCAATGTGTGTAATGTTCATGTCTTGGGTCCTTTGGCTACAACCAATGCTCCTTTGCTAATTTTCTAGCCTAATTTTCCAAAGCTTGTTGAATAGCCTTCATGATCCAACCATCCCATCGAGATCAAACTCATGCACATTTCTGGAACATGACTAACCTGTTTCAACAACATATCTTGTCCATCCTTCATCTTGATTTGGGCACCCCCCACTTTAACAATACTGCAAAAATGATTATTCCCCAAATGCACTCTACCATAATGACTACAATTATATGCAACAAAACTATATTTACATGGGGTCACATGGTGAGCTGCCCTAGAGTCAAGGATCCAATCAAAGCTACTACTAGATGTACATAAACATGCATCCTCTACTAAAATAGTAAACATATCACCATCTGTGACTACAACAATATTCTCACCTTCGTTTGTGTTGGATGACTTGCGATTTGTACTAGTTAGCCTCTGATCCTTTTTTCCTTTCTTCAAGACTCAACATTCTTTCTTCATTTGCCCGAGTTTTCCAAAATTAAAGAAGATGACCCTACCCCTCTCGACCTTGATCACCCTTTTCGGCCTCTATCAATTCTTCTACCGCGATCAACTAGAGCTAGATATTTTCCTCTCTGGTTTTCTGCAATTGACTTGCACTGCAACTCCTTATTCATTAAACTAGTGCTGACATTATCAAACTTCAAGGTCCCTATAGTTTCTGAAGTGCTCACAACTACAATTAAATTTTCCCAAATATCTGGCATAGAACACACTAGCAAGATAGCTCTAATTTCATCATCTAGAATGATTTTAACAGAGGAAAGCTGACTAGTAATAATATTGAATTGATTCAAGTTCTGAGCAACTGAATCACCATCCTTCATCTTGAGATTATAAAGCTTCTTCATCAAGAACACTTTGTTTGATGTTGTCTTCTTCTCATATATATCATGGAGCTTCTTCCATAATCCTTTTGTCGTCTTTTCTTTGAACACATTGAAATACACATGCTTTGCTAGATATTGGTGTATTGTTGCAATCGTCTTTCTATCTAGCTTATTCCACTCTTCATTTTTCATCGATGAGGTTTTCTTTGTTGTGCCCTCCATAGGAAAATATTGATCCTTTAAAATTAGTATAGCCTCCATCTGTGATTTCCATAGGGAAAAATTAGCCCCGCTCAACTTCTCCGTGTCAGTTGCTATTGTCTCCATTCTCAATAAAATCAATGCCCCAAAAATTAAAATCCTTTTACAAGATAAGAATTTACAAAAAAAAATCCTTTAATTATTGCACCTTTTGAAATAAAAGGCCAAAAGTTAATCTCCTTTAATAAAAAAACAATCAACCTCCTTCCTTCCTTTCTTTTTCAAATTTAGTAAACTATACTTTTATATTAAAAAACATAACATCCATCATTACAAATGTGTAGGGCCTACCATAATAATAAATTAAAAAAACACCTTTCCACACATTTTCACTTCACTCTTCATGCATATGTCCATACATTCAACATTCAACCAAAAAAAACTCATAAAAAGTGTTGAATGCCTTTTAATGTTGTTCTTTTAAACAATAACAACCTCCAGCTTGCAAAGTTATCCACAACATTGTCTGTTGCAGCCACGATATTAATGTTGCGTGATAGCCACTCAATCACACGTTGCAACAACTCTTCTATTTTTTTCATGTGCAACAGACTCACAAAGGCCCCTGACAGCTTAACATCATGAAAGAGAATGACATCCACAAATACGTGGGCCTGAAAGTTCTTAGAAGATGTGGGTACAACTGATAGTTTTAGAAACAAGAGGTTTTTGAGCAAAGATAGTTAGCAGAGTAGCTTGCATGTGACACGGGGGCTTCACTAGGGGACAATACCATACCACATGTGTTCATGTTGGGGGATATATAATGAGGAAAAATTGACACAATATATTGAGCATATAATAGGGGGTAAAGGGTTTTAATATTGGTTGATATAAAAAATGGAGCTCAAATTTAACCAAAAAATATAAAGGGATATAAAAAATGCTAATGAAAAAATGGAAACCTAGAATATCTAGTGAAAGTAGTGGTTTTTTAAATTGGGAAGGTGTATTGGCTTCATACTTATAGGGGGTTAAATAATGTGATTTTTAGAGGTATTTTCGAATATGTAGTCAAATTAAGGGTATTTTTTAGTATGCCACAAACGTACGCACTATGTTAGAGGTTCATTGAGTGAAGGCCCCATGGCATGTGAAGAGAATCAAACCTTCGAAGAGCAGATATCTAGGGCTTGTCTCATATATAGCACCAAAAATCATTTCATTGTGAATAACTTGGTATTTCCCAGCTCTCATACCAGCGGATAGGAGCAAAACAGAGCACAAAGACAAATTATAGCAAAAATGGAGAACAGAAGAAACAAGAATGGAGAACAGAAAAAACACAGGCTTCTATTACTCATGGAAGGCCTTGCCTTGGATTGGATTTCTCAGGTAGAGGAGAGATTACAAATTTATAGATGAGGAAAGCTCTAGAATTCTCGAATTCTTTCATGTGGAATACATGACTGCATAGTGCAGCAAATGGACGGTGTAGTAGGTTGGCTTTGGTGATATCTTTTGGCATGGGTGGTGGAGAGAAGACAACTAAGGATGACACCAAAGTCTTCATTGTGGCTTCACGTTTAACAATTAATGGATCTGACAGATCTAGTTTTACTAGAAATCAAGACACTAGTCTCTATTTAAATTTTTAGTCGTGTCATTTTTAGAATGGGTACAACATTATTCCACAATGTAAAGACAAAAAAAATTCTTTATTTATATTTAAAATTTTTACCAAAATGTTATTAACTTTAAAAAAAATTACTTATAGCTAAAATATTTTTTTGTTTTTTATAATTTTAAAGTTAAAATTAATCAATTTTCATTCAAAGAAGAGTCAGCAGAACCATCCTCTTAATCACTTGTAATGAAAATACTTTCTTATGCTCATGAAGAGATGAGGTGTGTTTAAAGACACTGTTGCTGGTAACTAAGACCAATTAAGATGGAATCATCTACATTGGAGAAAAATACAATGGGAAACATTATGGGTTGTGATAAACCTCTAACTAGAAAACTACTATTAACTTGACCAAGTCAAGTTTACTTGAACCACCCTAACAAACCCTGTTTAAACATGACTTGGGGAGATTAATGTGGTCCCAATCCTTCATCATCCATCTCACTTGAGATCTCTCATAGCTCATTTCAAGCTAGAATACCGGTACATGATACTAGGTCACTTGCCATATTGGTATCTACCCAAGTGGTCCATTCCACAACCATGTGCCACTTCACCACATATGTGTCTGATCAAAGCCTTAAATCCTTACAACAATCGGTGTTTCTAAGCATCATCTATGCTTGAAAAATATGTCTTATAACTTCCTAGGGAAATCCACTTTCCTTGGACGAAAACCCTTAGGGTCTTCACACACTACTGGTATTATCAAACCACTAAGGCTCTCAATCCCAAGCTAACACCTTCACTATCCTTAAACATCATTGACTCTCTCACTACATGTGTAGCTTTGTTGATCCATGCTTGGACCTGGTCTTTCTGGCTACTTAAACTCTTTCCTTATGTCCATACTTTGAGTATGTTTATATTGTGGCTCAACTCAACAACATGTGAGGCTTCCCTTCTTATGATAAAAAAATTCCACAAACTCGCTTTGACAATTTTGAATCTACTATATTTTCTTATTCAAACATTATCTCATGCCGGCTCTAACTTTGATACCAATTGTTAGGATAATGAAACACCGAAGAGGTGGTGTCCAAAATCAATGTTGCTAGAATCTCATTGGTCACCAAGACAAATTGACATGGAGTCTGCTATATTAGAAAATAATACCATGGTAAAAAACTATGTATTGTAATAAACTTGGAGCATAAAAACAACTATTAAATTGATCGAGTCAAATTTAAAAAATTTCAATAATATTTATATAGCCATCACCATTGAATAAATTTCAAATAACTTAATTAATCAAATATGTCAACCAAAAATATT
>APFE030645701.1:0-19709 GCA_000404065.3 Pinus taeda
TTTTGGAATTTGACACTGCATTATTAGTTTTGGATTATCCAGCATTTTGAGCAAGAAAAGATAGACTTGTTGACAACCAACCAATGCTTAAAATGGAACATATCGAAATTATTACCTTCGTAGGGTGAAACCTAATGAGAACAATTATTTGATTGTAATTTTTTTTTTGAAACTGAAGATGATAAAAGCTGCATAGAAATTTCTTAGTACTGGCATTCATGATGCACTTGACTATTATAAATAAAGGATTGGTTTTTGATAAGTGTAATGAACAAAAATTGAAATACTGAACAAGATCAACTAACAATACCAATCAATTCAGCAAACAAAGTAGCATGCAATTCAGTTGAAAATCAGTGTCAGGCCATTACCCAATATTCTTTTTCCCAGATCCAAAATTTGTGCTCTGAATGCATTACCTAAATAGGAAACTTGTATAAACATCCTTTCCTAATTTTAAATCCAAGTTCTGAGCAGATATAGTAACAATAGTATGCTCTTAGGTATTGAATTGCTGAAGGAACCTCTAGCAACAACAATTACTGTGGATGTTTTGGCTTCCTATTATTCAAATGGCTATCAAACTATGCGGAAATACTCAACATATGTTATCATGTGCCAGAGGATTGGAAATGCTGATCCACATGAGCTGTATCAAATAAATTCTACATTTTCAAATGTCATTGTCTATGTTCACTACTATAATCCTTTTTGATGATTATTTTAATAACAAGACTGCCCAAGATAATATTGATTCCTGGCCTCTCTCTGAAGGAAGATAATCTTGACCTTATCAAGAGGTTATGCAGTAACTTTCACATCGATAGAGGTTGACTCGACTCCTACACATGCTTCAAATGGCTCACATAAGAGATTCTTTAAAGTTTAACCAGTCGACTTATAATAAAATGTACTTGTTGTTATATACATTCAACCTCAATAGTACCTCCACAGCAACCGTATCAAAAGATATAACCCTAGATGTGATTTTCTATTTATCTCACTATCAATTGAATCAACATCAAAATATCAAAAGAATCTTAGATTTTGATACTATATCTCAGATTATAGAATTACAAAGATATCTCAATAAGGAGTTATTGATGGATCGACTCTTAGTCTTCATTGTGAGGCATATGACTAATAGGGTGATTATCAAGAATACTTGGAATCCTAGGAATATGCAGACCAACAACTTCACATCTTATCAGACCTTTGAGCTAAGCCTTTCATCTTTATTTCAAAAGTCAAATCCCTCTTACATTGATAAATGAGAGGGTCATCAGTTAGACAACATCAATAGCTATTTCTTTATAGTTCAACATGGATCGTCCATAACTCCCTCTGAGTGTAGCGGAAGTGACCTCACTAGAACATAATTGTTGAGTTACTTATAGTATGACCCTTTTCCTGTTATAAACCCTTAGATACATGTGCCAAATTCATCCATCATAATGATACAGCTTCCATGCAGCCTCTAAGGCATCTAGGCATCATCAGAGTACTCATAATCAGCTACTATGAAAACATTGGGCAAGAAGAGTCATTGGGTCATACTGCCAAGGATTCTAGAGCTCCCTCTAAAGTCTTACTCCAGTTGGAAATATATCCTTCATCAATCTGCTCCTTATCATTAAAAAATTCTAATTACGAAATCCTAGCAATATACAAGCACTAGCATTCTCTCTTACATGCTCTGCCCGATCATCTGACAAACCATATTCTGTTGTTGCTACACAATTTGTTATCAAGATAGGGTACATGATTGAAGATCACTGCAATCTATATCAAGCCATGCAAGGTTTCTCTGTACCAATGAAGATATTATGATAATAATTCTGGGTGTCATATTCATCAAATCCTATCATGGTTACTGTTAATGTCTATGTTCATGACGAAAGTTTTCATTATGTAAAATCACTACGAGGTTACTGCATTTTCAAAGTCAAGATACAATCATTATCACAGTTAGGCTACACATAAGAATATCATTGTCATGTGGAGGGCATCTCTGATATGATGAATGAATATCTCAGTCATCACAACCTCTGTGAATCATGTTACATTTTTTTTTTTCTATTGTGTCCAAGAATCAAATTCTGTCAAGATCATAGGTAACGTAATTTCTTACAATAGTGACAATCATCATTCCAAACTCCTTTGTTAACAAGCCACTCTAAATTCTAAATTACTAACGGAGAAACAAATATTGTTTTAGATTATAAGGTGTCTTTTCCTCACATTTTCATTAAGGATTAGGAATGCTTGTTTCATTGATAATCCTGAATAAGGGTGATTTTGTTACACAACCGTTCTGTTCTTGTAATAGTTCCCATGATGTCTGAAGGTGCTGCATGCTTGCCCCTTTCAGACCCAGATGAGCTGCCTTATAAATTTTGAAGGAGAGATCCTTGACCCATAGCATACAAGTTGGGTTTTGAATGCTATTCAAGATCCTCGCTTTTCTGCCTTTTATAAGATGAATGTCATGTAATATGAAGAAACATGATACTTCTATTCTTAAAAAGGATTTGTGATTTGGATGCCACTAATCTATTTTGTATCCTTACTTATGCTGCCTCAACTATTGCAATAAATTCATTCTCTAATGTCCTGAAGAAGTGTGATTTATGCCTTGTCACTATGAAGATCAAAATTTTGGAGATGTTTCGACAAATTACTACTCACAATTCATGCCCTTGGAGAGATAAAACTTGAGATGGTCTTACTGGGAACTGAATCTTGATCAAGACTTCCTTGGACCAGAGAAGTCTTTTTGTAAGTCTGAACTCATTCTGCATCAGATGTATACTTAACAACTAGCCCTTCAAATAGTGAAATCTTCATGCATGAAACTTAAGCGAGTTATGCCAATGACAATTCTATTCTTTAAGCCATAGTTCTGATAACAAATATTTATCATACTTCTGTTTAATATTCTATCGAGGAGTGCCTTACCATAGGGTCAAAATGTCTATAGACACAAGGCCTCAAACCAGATTTGTAATGAGAATTAGAACTTCAGTAATACCCAAAACAAGATACATCAATATATGAATTGTGCTAGCTTCTGGATCTTTGGTTAAGGCACAAAACAAGGTGATAAAATAACCAAATTAGGGTTTGTCAAATTGAAACCCTATACATACCTTGTTTAGAGAGTAAAGAAAATGCCACAGATTTCCAACAACTACTCATGAGAACTTTAAATAACGAACTGTAATCTGGTTTAGAACTTCAATTCAAATTCAAGAGAATTCAGGAGGCCTGAAAAATCCATGATAAATCTAGATTTGTATTGAGGTTGGTTTGAATTGGCTTCTCCAAACCCAATGCTGCTTATGCACATAGTACATTACAACATCTTTTTCTCCACAAGCCACCAGCAAAAGAAACATATATTGCTCAATTTGAAGGGTTTAAGACATCCACTAATGCAAATTGTTTGAGATGGAAATAATGATGTTATGTGCAAATAACCAAATGGCATTAAACTCAATTCTGAGCAGAGATTGCAGAGAATAGACATCAATTCGGCAGAGAATCCATGTCAGTGAAACAAATGTCAAAGTATATGCTCCCAAGGAACATAAAAGTCTATATGATTCCTTGCCACAGGATCCACGAGATATGCCAGTAGTGGATAGAAAAACAGAAACTGAACTTAGTGTTAGCTTCGGCTACCAGTGCAATGAGAAACAAATTAGTGTCTGTAGGCCTTCACATGAAGTTGGAGTCTCTGCTGACATAGAATTTAATAATTCAAATTGCCACAAGAGGAGAAGTTCATTTTATTGCTTGTCTGGTGCTGCCCTTGGTGCGAATGCAACATTAGCCAATACCAGAATCTGTAATGGGTTGATTGGGGAGGAAATATTGCCAGGTTTAGATTCTCCTAGATCATTTAGGAGACTAGCATCCTCTCCCTCACTGTCAAGGTTAGAATTTTCATCATCTTCTCCCTCACTGTCAAGGTTAGAATTTTCATCATCTTCTTCTCAAAACAGTATTTCCACAATGAGTGGCAGCTTATCTACCCAACATGACATGCTTGAGGGCGAGAAAGTATGTTGGCATCTATGAGTGCTCCTACTAGAGTAGAGACTTCAAGTTTTCTGAATGCTACTGATGTCCAAATGGCTGGTGGAGCTGCTGGAGAAGACCGTGTTCAAGCTATATGCTCAGAGGAAAATGGATGGCTATTTTGTTTTCTTGAGATAGAAATCTCAGAGAAGGTGAAACTTCTCAAAATAGAGGTATAACAAACTGTAAAAATCCTCAGGGGCTTAATCTTAACATCGATGAGTTTTAGATCAATCAGTTCCTTACTTAATCATTACAATGAGGACAGTTGTAATCTGTGCAACCAAAATTACAAAATATTTTCCAACGAAAATTTAGAGAACAACGCATGATCTAAACTTCCAAAATAGAGTTATATATATATATATGAAATTATGGAGTTATAAAAAATGCATAAATACCAGAGTTTCAGTGTCATCCATCTAAACTCTAGATATGGACACTATTGTCTTACCGAGTTTTGCAATTTCACAATATTTACAGTGTTAGTCGAGTAGTGTGTGGGTAAACCTGGGAAATGGTCTTATGTGATGTTATCGGTACTATCGATCCTATGCCCGTCGGTACTACCGAAATATAAGCGATTTATGAGTAATTAGATTAATTCACGCTAAATAATGTACAGGTTGCCAAATCATTGAATAATTCTGTGTATATTATGAGATGAAATGGAGTTGTTAAAAACGAAGGATTTTGCCAGGGCAAGAGTTTAACAAAACTTTTATTTTTTTAATATGTCAAATCTGATCTTTTTCCTACACTCTGAGCGAATCGTGCAGCATAAATTAGGTACACCGAAGGCTGCAAATTGATTCTACAGGACCACATCGAATAAAGAAATTTAGAGCACTAAGTATTTAGTGATTGCAGTCTAATGCAAACCGCGTTGGAGTAAGAAAGGAGAGGTAGGCCAAGTCAAGATGCCACTTTATATTATCTAACAAGACTTACCTTGGAAATGATTTACTTATTCCATTCCTTATAAATTCAAGGCCACAGAAAATTCTAAGGATGTTGAAAAGGTCAAATGGTTAGGCTATGATCCATCTTCCTTGCATTTTCCTAAAGATATTCAAAGTTTGCTCCCCATATTTAGATTAGAGATGGAAAACAAATTTTAGAAGAGAAATAAGTTTGGCCTCCCTCACTTCCTGATAAAAATAATTCCCTGTGGCTAATCAATATATTGTATCCACAAATAGCATCTAATTTCTCAAATGCATCCTTGGAAGACAACTCCAAGAACACAAGATGCAGAAAAAGATGAGATGCTTTGCATTAAAAACCGTAGCAAAGGAAAGGATGAGATGCTTTCCATTAAAACCTGTAGCAAGGAAAGGATTTGACAAAGTTGAGGACCTAGATTCACTCATGCTCAGAGACTCTCACAACTTAAGAGTTGCACTTATGCAGATAAAGGTTATCAGTCCTCGAGAAAATACATCCGCAACTAGCAACAGAACACTAGTAGGAAGGTATATTTGGGAAAAAAATAACTGTTATTGCTTCTGCTACCATCCAATTTAGCCAACGCATTATTTTCTTGTGACTAGGGTGATAAACATTATGTATTAGAATGGTTTCCTTCATTTATATTTGTGAATGCATTCCCACACCCTCCATAAAGTTTTCAACTACATTGTCTACATTGCTACCACCATTAAAAACAACATTTTGCTCAACATAAGTTTCTGTTTGAATTTGAAATACTTTGCTAAAGGAATCCTTTTCAACACTAGCTACTCTAATACAGGAGTCCTTCCTAACTGTAATGGCCCCATAACAAAGCCTTTATAAATCTGAGAAGCAGCAACGTTTAAATAAAAATAACATAATATTCTATAATTAGAAAAAAATCTCTAAATTAAAAGTGTGATTACTTAGTATTTAAGTTTTCACATTCTAAATACTTCCATCATATCTTTTATCTTTGGCACACAATGAGGGTTGTAATTTTATAACTAAGACCGTTCGTCAGTTTTGACAATTCTCACACCCGTTTCAACCGTTTCAAGAAAAAAAGAAAAAAAATCAGTTTTGACAATTCTCACACCTGTTTCAACCGTTTCAAGAAAAAAAAATTAACATAGGTCAAGAATTTTTAACCGCGTCAAATATCGTGCCTTCTGTTCATGCTGACTCGAACTTATTTTCATGAAAGAGTTTTTTTAATGTGATCGGCAAGATCTACCAGGGGTAAAAGCTCTTTCAGCTGCATGCCTAGTTATAAGGATGACACATACACTATATTTTTCTGGTGCCTTAGATGTTTCACTTAGATTACCTTCCAAACCATCAACTTTCACAGAGAGGAGATCACCATATACTTCCTCTCTTCCTTCAATTTACAACTCCATACACAACATATCCACCAAAGAGAGCCACAAGAAAATATAGCAGTGATCGGGGAAATGAAATGCACAATAATTAAATTTGGTCACACCAGCATTGTAATGTTAGATCTAAACACACCATTAAGATTGGATTCAACAATAATCGTGATCACTTGCATTAATACACAACGATATTCCAATTTGTTGACTGAAAATTATATAATAATAATAATAAAAAAAAAGCAATTCCTCTGACACAGAAAAAAAAAAAAAAAAACTGATTTTCCCCTTGACCAGTGCTTCAAACAATTTGACATAGCTCTATCCAGCAACCTAGAAACGCCCAATCTCTCACATAGCCATCAATACCCAACACATTGGTGTCTTTCTATTTTCCCAATCCATCCTCTGCCTCCAGCAAAAAATAGCCATCAACCACTCAGCATACATAAAAAATAACCGTTGTCTCACTCATTAAAGGAAACCACGTTCAGAAATATTTTCTCATTGGAAAAAGGAAATCTATCCCTTTTATAGTAAAAATAAAATAAAATTAGGCATCCACATTTCTTTAAAACCATTGGCCTTCATGTTTAATGCGACAAGAAATCAAAACATATTTCTCTCGCACTCATATTACCCACGATTTCCAGGAGTTAAGTGCATGGTAAGAATTAGCTACGTACGCTCACTTGAATTCCTTAGGGATTGTTTAGGTGAGAATGAAACAACCACAAACGCTGTAACAAAGAAATCCAGGGAGATTGTGCAGGTGAGATTTTTTTGTTTCCTCTTTTTTTTTTTTATGCACGATAGCAAGTAATCCAGGGATGCTCCGGCATCAGTATCTTGCAGACGTGTACGTGACCAAGTATCATGTCAATTTGCAGAAGAGTGCATGACCATGTAATTTCCAACAAAATCCTGCAATCCTATTTTCAATATGTGACTATATGGGAGTTGGAGGTGAGTGTGCGGGGACATAATCACACCATTTCAAAGCCTAAGGTTTCTAATCGTACATTTTCAATCTTTTCACAGTTTTCATACATGCTCGATCAAGTTGAATTCCAGTTCTTTATATTTTGTAATGGAAATCCAAGGAACCGTGATCATACCTGTGTCCAATATACCCTACAATCAACGAAGTTCATGAGATCACATCTCGTATGGCATTTGATCGACCAATAAGCATGCATCTTCCATTATCCTGTGTGCTGCATCTAACTAAAGCCTCTCGAGGCCTCCCCAGAAAATCCATTATATGCATAGCTTGCAATCAAGCCACTTCATCGGGTCACATTTCATTAAGACAATTTTTCAAACACTTGGCATACATTCTAACCAGTGTAGTCCTAACAAAGATATCCACCTCAAACCCAATTCTGATAATGTAACTGTAGAGACAACTACTCTGATCTGGAGCATTCAGCATAGAAAAATACCAAGGATAATACATAAGGTTATATGTTCCAGCTTCACAGCTACAAAATGCATTTTCTTGCACAAGCTGAGCACCTCCTTGTCTTGCACTTGTTCGATATATCTACCCATTTTTTAGCATACACGATACCACAGTTCTCTCAGGAATTCTTTCAATATTTTGGCATGCATACTCAATCTCCCAACACAGAACTTTCCTGACCAAAAGTGTTCCATATCGGCACCTTGATCATTTTCCCATAAACATTAATGCTTCGTGTTGCAAACTCCACACCGATTGTAGAATTTGACTCCAGGGTAAATTCATTTCAAGTAAATAGGAAAAGAGGATTGGACTTACCAATACCAGAATACCTCAATTAGAACCACCTTAGACAAATAGTCAATCATCAGCCACTTTGGAAGCCATCTTCCCACGGCTCTAATGAAATCTTGGGTTTGCTCAAGAGCCCAAAACCTGGATAGCTACACGGTTAATTTCACCTTATTGCAGAAAGTCAATGGCTCTTTCAATGTGTAGATAATGAATATTGGCCTATTATGGTGACAGCATAGAGGAATATTGAAGATTCAATTCCTTTCCACTTCAATAAGAAAAGGGATTGAGGACAGATTAGTGATTGTTTTGCTAGGTGACTAATAATTTTATGTGTTGAATGAATGATATTTAACTGACATTTTTTTGTTTCAGTTCAAAAGACAATGCCAAAGGTGTTAACCACAACAGCTTAACAGCTACAAGGTCAGAGGTTCAAGCCCTCCTTCTAGCGATATTTGGGGTTTAGTGGGCTTTGAGTCCAGATTTTGAACCTGGCTCTGATACCATGTGTAAGAACCTGATTCCTATTATTAGGGACTCAATCTATTATACACTAACAGATCTATTTTTTTTTTATTTGCAAGTAAAAAAAGAAGCTTGTTGGCCTTCTCACAAAGCTTTAAACATTTAACATCTTATCATTTTATCATAAGCAACATAAATTAAGGTGATCATTCCATTGATATCAATTTAACAAGAGTAGACCATGGAAAAATACTTGTTCCGGTGGTTGATGATGATACCTTTCTCTTATAGCTCCAACTGAACGCTCATTCTCACCGACCCAACCGGATTTACCTCCCAGCCAACTAGGAAACAAATTCCTAGCCCAGGAAACCTCCACAGGTTCCCTAGCCCTCGGTGACCAAGTCCAACCAGATATAGTGTGTCATCAAAAAGAATGTGCAAAACCAGATAACAATATTTTCTTCCTCTCAAACCCAAGAAACCTCCATAGGTTTCCAAGGTCTCCCCAAAATCATAACAAGTCTAAACAATCACAACCAACCCCCACAATCCTAAGCAAAACCTCCCAAAAACTCCCCCCTTTTCTCCCTTCCCCCTTCCCTTTTTATACCCTCCTTCCCTTCTCCATCTCAACCACCTCTCATTAATGTCATTCACTTCTCACCCATCCCTATTCACTTTTTCACCCCACCCTATAGTTGACTTTCTTCTTCGCCAATAAGCTCAAGGAGAATTTTGGAAATGTGAAAGTGTAATACATGGAAGGGGACCATGTTTCTTCTTAATAAATGTGAGGTACATTGGGTAAGTGAAAATATATATAATATATATGATAAGAGGTGAAGAGGACTATGTCTTCTCCCAAGTAAATGTGAGGGTACATGGGGAAATGTGAAATGTAATTACATGGAGAGGACCATGTCTTCTCCTTAATAAATGTGAGGGTACATTGGGTAATGTGAAATGAATACATACATTTTGAAATAATGGAAGGAGACCAAATTCTACCCAATATTCAATTTGAGAAGGTAAGTGGAGAATTTAAATAATGGTAATCATGAATTTTATATTAGACCTATATTTCTCAACATTTTTAGATAATGTAAACATTAACAAAATTTGTAGGATAAGATTTAAGTGGGGCATTACAATGAACATAGATTTTAGATAGCTTTGTCACCCCCATAAATATTTAGATATTTCTTTTTTCTCTTTGGACCTAGTCCTTAAGTTGTTATTTTTAAAAATATATAGCCCCTTAAAGAAAATGGATCACTTTTGATAAACTATTTTTTCTCTTCCAATCATCCTATCCAATCCATTGATCCTCGGGGGAATCTAAATATTTTACCCGCGTGAAGGGAAGTTTGGAGCATTGTTGCCAAGATTAATCCCTTAAATGATTTTTTCCATGTAAGATATATTAGGTTTTTCTTTTAGATATTCATCCTACAAATATTTTTCATACATGGTGATATAATAGGGCCATAGACAAAAGGATTTCCTAGGGGCTTAATCAATTTCTCATTGTGAGATAATGGGCGGATGAAAGATTCAAACTGTGACAATAGATTATGACTCAGACTTAAACCTGCAATACCCAGAATCACATTCTTCTCCACTTTAAAATGAATACATCAAAACTGTCCATATAAAAATTCTGATTGCTGGCAATTTCATACACTATTTTGTGGAAGCTTAAATTCAATCTGTGATACTCATGATTCAACATACATTGAAATCATATTTCAATTTCAACAAAATTGTAACCGTGTCACCCTTTTGCAATAATACCATGCAATTCGCTTTAAACTTACCTCACTGTCCCTTTCTTATATCTCATTGTCTGCACACTGATTCCATTAAACAACTTATACCCATTCAAATTCATCACAATAGTTTGGAATCTAATCGAACCGCCCCTTAATTTAAATTGCAAATAGTCAACCCTTAACTGTATTCATACATTGTGTTGAATACACTTACCAACAGAATCTTATGAGGATTCTTACGATCAGATCCAGTAGATCGAACAAACCAAATATATTTGCAATCACCATCTCTGTATGGCTTCAATTGCACAATGAGCCCATCATACAATAAAACAAAATGCGCCTAGCTTCAATTAAACCTTTCACGCAACATATCACAGCAAGAATTTGATGCTGTAACAATTATATCAACCCTCACAACAACCAATCTATGTCAATTCTTTACACAACGTTTCAACTCTGCTTACAAAACAACATCGATAACAGATTTAGAACAAAGTTACCTTCTGCAGCCTCTGACAAATGGGCCATCGCTTAACGCTGGGTTGCTAGACTCAATTAACAACAACAATCAATTGGTTTGATTGACAATTCTTGGTATCACTCATCATCCTGCAGACAAATAACCACTGGTCAAACCTTCAGTATTATTTGATTTCTCTAATTCTGAATGAGAGAATTCGTGCTTTGCAGCCCTTTCAGCTTACAACATTTGGTTTCATATCTGATGCCATGGTCAGGCAAATTATCCAATAAATAGTTACATTCTATCACAGTGTAATCTCCTTTCTTGAAATGGAATGTCAGAGCAGAAAAGCCCGAATTCAAAGAGCGTTTGTCAGGCCAACACTAAAACCATTGACCCATCAAACATGAATCAATGAACCCAATACTTTTTCCACAGTATCATAAGCAATCTGTGCAGAAAAATGATATCAATCAGCAATCTGTGGCGGAAAATGATATTAATCGGCGTTTATAAATCGCGATTTGCAGCCCACTACAAGTGTCAATTGCGACTCCAGCGCCTAGGCGATGATTACAAACAGATCCGACTTTAATTCAAAACAATTTTATAAACCTTTCGTCCACACCCTTTGTTAACTGAATGTGATAATTAAAATCTCCTCTCCGATCCGATCCAACGGTGTTATTGGATCCAATTTGCAATACAAAACATCAGATGTGTTTTTAAATCCACTCAGGAATTCACCAAGTATCTTTGTGCCGAGTTTCCGTATTAAAAACCTTTACAGCTCGCAGCTTTAATCTATGCCACGTTTGTATTATCATTCCAAGCAATTTCCAAAGAAGCCAATTATCCAATAACACATGCTCGTATATAACAATGCATACAATTTTCAAAACAAACATAGATAGAGTTCTTAAATCAATTACGCAGACATTATCACACAATATCATCAATACTCATTTGATGATCACACAATATCATCCATTGTCATTTGATTTGGGCAGAATACCATTACGCTCCTAATACCCACATAAAACAGAAATTCATTTATTTTCTAAATTATTCCAGAATTATGAATTTTGATACACAGCTATATTCACACTCAAATCTGAGCTTTCGCTCAAAAACTCCTCACCCACCAACACTTCACACTCAACCCTAACTAATTCTCTCTTAAAAAATTCCTCTCGCTCTCTCTAACAAGATCTATCTATAGACTTCCCCTTCCAAAACTACTATCTATCAGTATTCCTAATATTGCTAACAGAAATTTCCTATTCCCCTAAAGATCTTAATAGAATATCCTATCCCATAACTCTGGCTACACCTATCTAACCAATCTTATCCCTAACTCTAAAATAAGACAATCTTTTATTTATTATAAACATAAATAATAACAAACTATTTAGGGAGTTTTATCCCTCTAAATAACCCTAAATTCGACCCAACAGTTAATGAATTTTACTGTGATTAGCCACAACATGTGGACAATCCTCCACATTGCTACAACATGTGGACAATCCTCCACATTGCTGGCTAATGCTGATGCTCCTTCATGGTGAAGCTTATACCATTGTTTTATTCTCTTTGATATCACTCAAGCTCCTCCAAAGCACACCAATATGTCTAAATTAAACCCTGATTGGCTCAAGAATCAATCTATAGTACAAGGAATAAGAAATGAATGGATCCCTCTCTCTAAAAATGACTAAGAACCTTCCCTTCTATAATTTCAATCAAATCTAAAAAGAGAGAACCTTCCCTTCTATAATTTCAATCAAATCTAAAAAGGGAAGGAGCAACTTCCATCACCTTGGAAAATGAATAACATGAATCAAACTCCAAGTTTCTATATAGGTCGTAAAAGCTAAGCTTGGGCCCTTTCGAGAAGAAGGGTGACTTGGAGTGCTCAAGAAAGAACAACTTGAAGAAGTAAAATTGTTGGAAGTCCATAAGTCAAAAATTTACCTAGATAAGGGAAGGAGGATGAAAGTAAGAGCCATCTTGATTCAAGTATGAAATTAGAACACTAAATTCTTCCACCACTACGTAAATGACATTAAATCCATCAATATAATTTGGTATATAGTTAAGGAGGATTGTTCCTAATCTTCCACCTTCCAAGAGATTACTTAAGAAGGTACTAATTATTTTGTGAATCTCTATAGAGGGGGTGGACAGCCAAACCTAAACCATATTCTATGAGGGGCAACATATTTTCCTCATTTTGTGGATGAAGAATACAATGAGGCTCTAAAGGAGGAAGTTTCAATGGAGGAGCTTGGATCCACCATTCATAGCTTATAAAAAGAAAAATGTCATAGATTGGATGGCCTTCCTATGGAATTCTATATTGGCTATTTCGAATTTATTGGAGAGGATGTCCTTGAAGTGGTGGAATACTCTAGATCTAGAGTGAATATTTTAGATCCTTTCAATACAAAGGTATAAACCCCTCCTCTACTGATCACTATAGAGCTATCTTTCTTTGCAACACCATATACAAGATCATACCTGAAATCTTAGCCTAGTTCCTAAAAAAAATCTTTGAAAAAAGATATGTTGTAAATAATTTGGGCTCCTCAAGGGTCATAAAATACATGATGCAATTGGTCTAGCTCAAGAGGGACTCCACATTATTGATAGCAGCAATCAATTGTCTAAATGTGGATTTATCAAGGCATTAGATAGGGTAAATTGGCTACATATAAGACTGCTTCTACTACATTTTTTCTTTAGCCATTTATTTGTAGCTTGGATCCTTTGTTTTGTCTCCTTAGCCTCTTTTTCACTAATTATGGACAGTGCAACTTCGCCTATTTTCACTTCAAGTCAACTGTTGTGACAAGGATTTGTTGTGACAAGGATTCCTTGTCTATAATCTTCTCTCCCTGACGGTGGTAGAATGTATCAATAAAATTATAAATGGTGCTCTCTGGTCTCCTCTTCAAAGGAATCTCCCTAGGAAATCAATGGACACTTTTAAATCTTATTTTTACAAATGATATTCACTTCTTTTGTGAAGGATCATTTAGAGTTCTAGATGCCTTTAACTTAGCTCTAGATGCTTTCAGTGAGGCTATAAGAATGGTAATTAAATGAATCAAAATCCTAGATTTTATTCTAGGGTATGGAAGAATAGGACAATATCCCATGCACAATGTTTCTCTAGGCTAGGGATATTTCAAATGGTCTAATATACTTAGGTTTTCATTTGAAGTGAAATAAATATTTAAAATAGGAATAGGTTTGGATGATAACAAAAATTCAAAAATGACTATCTACCAAGTGCTTCCTATAACTTTCTCGAGCTAAAAGGTTCCTATGATAAAATTAATTATTAAAGAAATTCGCAATTTTTGGGCACTCTCACCTCGATTCCGAAAAGAGTTCATAAGAAAATCAAGCAGCTCATCCTTTAGTTACTCTAGTCTGGAAATAAATAGAAACACATTTTTACAATGACAACATGGAAATATTTTACTTTATTCATCTATACTCTACCTTCCAAATTAGTTCACCTATACTCTAGCATCCAAAAGTTGTTGTCAGCTCATCCATGGGGCAAGGATTGTGGATGCAATATATTGCTCAGAAATAAATTCATCCCACCTCCATGTCTAACTAGATAATATCCATTACAAAGTCATCTACCTTAATATCCATTAAAAAATCATTTACCTCAAGTTCCATTATATGGAAAGCTATTGTAAATGAGTACCCCATTGTTTGCAATCTTTGTGTTTGGTCTATTGGATATGGGGAAAGATCCAAATTAGGCAATATCCTTGGGTGGGTAGTTTACAAAATGAAACTCCCTTAGTGGACCTCATTGGTGTGAAAAAATCAAGAATGGATATATGGATTTGTGTGGTTCAAAACTTGACTGCATATATGGATTCAACACCGTCAAAAACTTTTGGAGCACTTAGATTGTGAAGAAATCACTTGTCAAACTTGTGGTTTCAATGAATCTGTGCAAGATTCTACACAAATTAGATAAAAAGTAAAGCATAAAACTTCTCAAAAAGTCCACTATTATATATATATATATATAACAAGATTCTTACCACATAAATAGCCTTCACTACAAAACCATGGCTTATCCACATGCCTAAAAACCATAACTCATTTCATGAAACTTGTTCATATGACATTTTTTAAGCAATGAATTTATTTACAAAAAAGAAAAGAAATATCCACTTTTGAAAAAAATATTAATGTTTGATATGTAATTAGTCATAAGAATAGTCACATATTTTCTGAAAATTAACTACTATATATATAGAATATACCCAAATAGTTTAACAAATAAATTAAAAAATATATAGCATAAAATAATAATATTAATAAATTAGAGGCATTGGAATTGGCTTTAACTTGGTTCACAAGTATGGATTTGGAAAAAAAGGTATTTTTGAAAGATTTAACAGGGCTAAACTTTATCAAGCTTCATACAAATACAATGATCACATTCTAATATAATGCACATCTTCATACATACAATATTAAGGCTAGGCAACTTAAATGCACATTTTCATCCTTACAATATTAGGGCTGCTCCAACTTAAACTCAACACAATGATCACATCCTAATATAATGCACATCTTCATCCATTCAATATTAGGACTGCCACAACTTAAACTCAACTTAGTGATGAACCAGAAAAATATCTTCATCCATACAATATTAACTCTGTGCCAACTTAAATGACCATCTTCATCCATAAAATATTAGGGCTTCCCCAACTTAAACTCAACTTAGTGATGAAGCAAAAAATTATTAAAATAAAACAAAAAAATCAAAATTGTTAGAATAAAAACAGGAATGTAAAATATATTAACCCAAAAATCCTTTAAAAAAATCTAATGAGATAAGAAATTAAATCAAACATCCATAATGTCCATGTATAACACACTTGGGTATATTTAAAACTGCCCTCACCAAATTGATATTATAATCTAATCATTAATGTGATCATAAATAAGTTGGACATTATAAAAAATCAAAATGTTATTTAAAAATCCCTCCCAGGTTGATGATCGTTTCTAATCAATTACATCAACTTTATCAGGCTTCATATAAATACAGTGATCACATCCTAATAATATAATGTACATCTTCTTTCATACAATTTTGGATGCTGCAGAAACTAAACTCAACTCAATGATGAAACAAAAAACATTAAAGATAAAAGTTTCAAAACTATTCAAAACTCATAGAATAAAATCAGGAATGTAAAATAAATTAACCCAGAAAACCTTAAAAATCGAAATCTTCAAAAATAGAATAATAAATTCAATTAAACCTCTATAATTTCCAGGTCCAACACACTTGGGTATATCTAGAATTGCACTAACCAAATTGCTATTCTGATCTAATCCTCAAGGTTTTCATAAATAAGTTGCACATAATAAATCACAAATGTTATTTTAAAAGCCCCACACGCTTTCCACCGTGAATACGTCAAAGTAAATATATGAAAATAATTGTCTGCTAAATCCAATTTGACCGGAACCAAAAACATTGACAAACAACTATTGTGAAAGTAATATCACAGACGAACAAAAAATTCACTGAGAGGGATCTCCTCTGAGATTGTTCCCTGCTCACGACTTTTCTTCAAAGACTCCCACATTTGGCAAAATTCTTCTGGAGGTTGCGGTTTCACTTGTTTGAGCCCAGGAGCTATTTGAAGAAGGCAACCCAACAAACGAAGTGCTCTCGCATCGTATTTGTCGATATTTATCTCTACTAATTGAAGATTAGCAAGTGGGTACGTTGAAATTGGATCTCCTTCTACATCTTCCTGAGTTACATATTCCTGCGTTACAAAGTATATATATTATATACCCCAACATGCACTCTCAACAATAATGACATCTCAACAATAATGGCGACGAAATGAAAAGTAGGAAACAGAATAGGAGGATTCTGTGATTAAAGCAAAACTCTTACGGATAAATCTGAGATAGAAGCGTTTCTAACCCCTACTGAAATTCATCAAAGGAGTTATTCACTTACCAGAATCGACAGAAACCACTACTTGGGTTCATCAAAAGAGTTATTCACTTACCGCAGTGAGCAGTCCGAGCAGGTGTAATCGCTGAAGGTTAGGAAGCCTCGAGAGCAGGTTTAGCAGAGGCACCGCCATCATTTGTCTCCCAGGAAATGCACACCCAAGATGTATGATAAGCACTTTCAATGACCTAAGCGTACCCATGAATTCAAGAAATCTGTTGACAGACAAGTTGTATCGTGCATCGCCACCTGAACTCAACCACAACTCAATCAAATTATTTCCACGCTCCATTTCGAATCTGTGGATCTTTGAGGATAGCTCATAAAATCCCATTCCATTCACTGTCAAATCTTCTCCCCAAGTGAATGCCTTCAGAGTTTGAAGTCTAGGGCAATTGACTGTCAATCCTCCGTACCAAAAAACAGATACAACTAAATCTGTAAGGCTGTGAGATAAAATGACAGGCCTGTTCAGGCCAGAACATCTAGACAACTTCAGCTTACGAAGAAGTGGACAATGCAAAAGAAATCGTGCTAAGATGTCGTCTCTCATTTCGCAATTGGTGAAGCTGCACTCAGTGAGATGGTTGAATCCCGCGAAATCAGTTGGAAAAGTGGTGAGAATACAGTTGTAGAGTGTGAGATTAGTGAGACGACTGCATAAGAAAAGGGAGGACGGCGGGGTTTCCTGTACGTAGCAATATTCGAGAGAGAGATGTTCCACGTTCTTCTGGGCAACCCACCGAATCCATTCCGATACGCTTTGCTGTGTAAACTGCCAACGGTTAACAATAAAGAGTTCAGGAACCCACATAGAGAGTCTAGGACCCCACATACTGTGAATGTCTGTGGTGAGTGTAAAGGACTTCAGATCCGATGAATGGAACCGCAATACGTGGAATATTCTATTTTCCACAGTTGACAAATCATATGTTGTAGGCGCTTGATTCGGTGATGAGACACGATAGGGGGAGAGGGTGAGATGGGGTATTTCTCTGTAAAGAAATCTCCAGCGACGAGAGAGGACAGAGCATTTGATGGCATCTCTAATGGTGAGGTTAGAGAGGACGAGGGAAAGGATATCGTCGGGCAGTGAAGATAATCTATCGAGAGCCATTGGGCCAAAGATTGCTCCCCCCTCTCACGGACGGAATATAGCGCGATTGGATTCAACGAGTGCTGCGGTAAAAAAGCTGAGCGAGAACCTAAATTGAAAGTGGTAAGAACTGAACCAACCAAATATTTATAAGGCTTCCAAACATATGCATAGGTTACTTGGATTAGATTGGGTATCTAGGTTCTTTATACCATTGGGCCATTACATATTTTTTTAATCCCGTTAGATTTATTTTAAAATTATATTATTATTATTATTATTATTATTATTTTTTGGGTTTTGAGGATTTAGGGGTCGACATAATGGGTTGTTATTTTTTCTACAAATTTTCAAATGTATGGAGAGACATTTTTGGTCCTTGTCATAAAGGTTAAGGAGTAGGCTATGGGCTATCATTATTACCAGTCTTGTTCTATAAGAATCAATTCAATTAATCAGAACAATAAATTTATTCATTTTATTGAAAAGGTTTTCATAATTAGAAAAAGGGAATTCAAACTTGTAGAAGATATAACATTTTTTACTTAAATATAACAATAAAATTTAGTGTAAGATTGTGATTTTTTTTGTTTAACATATATTTTTATAATTAAAAAAAAAGCTTTGAGAAAAGTCATTTCATCCGTACACATTTATAAAATATTTTTCAAAAATAATATAGAACTTAAAATTAGTTTGGTCATCATAGAATTACTTATTAAATTAATAAATAAAATAGTATTTTTAACCTTTTTTTTTCCTAATGAATTCTGCAAAAACCTATTACATATTTCTTAAGAATTTTTGTGATTTGTAAATTAAACATATTTATTAAAAATTTATATAGTTAATATTTTATCAATATAGATAATAAATATTAGTATTTTTTTTAAGTTATATGGTGTATTGGTTGATATGTTTCTTTAAGATGGGTGAAGTGTTCGATATATCAATGAAAACACAATACGTAGTTTATTAAAAGTTTTCATTAACATCAATTTATTTACTCTAAAAATCTTCATGGTAATTATATATTATTAAGTTAACATTTATTTTTAGAATAAAACATTTTATTGTTTAGAGGATTTTCGGCGAAATCACATAGATAATCATTTGTCAATGCTTTTCGAACCAACCATTGTGGTTCATCGTCATGACAAGTTGAAGAAACAGATCCAACTTAGCATGTTAAATAGTTGAGCAGAGACTCCAACAGCTAAATTGATAATCACTAATTTTGACCTTAGGACCCGGTCAAATTATTTTAATATTCTTGCTATATTTTCATTATTATTATTTCCGGAAATAAGTTAAATTATGTAAAAATATATAAATAAATAAATACTTCCACTCGTTAGTAATTCATTTATTTATTAAGGAATTTACACTTCTGTGATCCATAACATTGTTTAGAGGATTTTCGGTGAAATCACATAGATAATCATTTGTGGAAGCAGATCCAGCTTATCATGTTAAATAGTCTGAGCAGAGATAGTTAACGACTAATTTTGACTAAGAGACCCAAGCCAAAAATTAAAACTAAAATTAATAATATAATATTATTATTAATAATATATGGAAATTATATAACATAAATTCAAGGTTAGTTAAATTTTTAATTCATTAATCTATTTATAATTTATTTTAATATTATTAATAATATTATTATATTAATAAATAATTTATTTTTAGGAAATTTAG
>APFE030645702.1:3251-27849 GCA_000404065.3 Pinus taeda
TCAATGTCACAATACCATGGGAAAATACCATGGGTGAATGAATACCATGGATGGATGTCACTTACAATACCATGGGTGGATAAATACCATGAGTGGATGCCACTTTTAATACCATGGGTAAATTCCATGGGTGGATGAATACCATGGGTTGATGCCATTTTCGATTTGGATCATTCCTCCCTCCTTAAGAAGCAGTGGTACCCATTGCATGGAGTTCCCTCTTGCGAAGCCTTTGTTGAAAATGAAGAGCCACTGAAGAGAAGGGTTTTATGTGACTAACCCATAACCATGATGAACGAAGATCCGAGGATAGAGATACCCTATAATTCTTGTGACCAACTAAGATACTGATAGTGTGCGGCCTAGCAAATGGACTTCGATGAAGTGTAGGTTTTTGGATGACCCATAACCATGAAAAATGAAGATCTGAGGATAGAAATACCCTATAATGTTTGTGACCAACTGTGATACTAACAGTGTGTGACCTAGCAAATGGACTTCGATGACAAGGATTTTGTGCAGTTGACCCATAACCATGATGTTTGTTGTTAGTGAAGTAGAAGGTGCCTACATAGTGTGGGGAGGGAAGGCACGTCTCTAAATAACCCAAGCAGAATGTTGCTATGTTGAAACTGATGAATGTGAAGCAAGTGCCTACTAAAATGGGGTGGGAGGGCACGTCTCCAATGGGAACCCGCTCTGAATGTTGCTCTAGGATTAAAATGGACATAACTCAGTCAATATAGCTCAAAATATTTATTATAACCTGTTTTTGGAAGCAAAAGGACCATTTTGCATCTTCCAATCTGATGGAAATACTTATCTGGGCACCCTAGAATCTCGATTCTCACTGCAATTTTTCTACCGTCACAAAAGTTATGAAAGATTAGCTGATTTTAAATCAGTGATATCTCCCACATCTGAACTCCGATTTAACCCTTTTTCTTTTAATTGGGTGATTTTTCAAGACAAGCTCAGATATGTAATCCTTTTTCTGAAATTATGTACAAAACTTCAAAAAATGATAGGAGAGTCACCATCCACCAGTTGTCGTCAGAAAAAAACTCTACAACATAGCTGATTTTAAATCAACGATATCTACCTCATAGAGACTTCAATTTGGCCGATTTTTTTTTTTTGAACTTTGATATTTTTTCGCAAGGAATCATGATATGTTATTTTTTTTTTGTAAATATTGTACCAATTTTTTCATATCTAAAATGCAAACTTGTCGCCCAAAAAAAATAATCTTGCAAAAAAATGAAAAAAGAAAAATTCTTCCTGCTTGGCCTAAGAAAGTGCTTTGTGCAGGTTGTAGTGCGTGCCTGAATTGTTTTGAATATTGCTACAAAAATTTGAAACTGAAATATGAATGAAACCCTCATTCCCATGGAACCCTAACTTTCTCTGATACCACTGATCTGGATCTTGGGGGGAGGCCCCCAAGATCTAAAAGAGTGAAATGGATCTTGTGTGGGAGGCCCCCAAGATCTAAATAATTGCAATGCTAGAAAGAAAATGACAGAACACATAGTAAATAAAACCACAAAGAAACTTTTTATTAAAACTGATAATAACGATAAAGGATACATTTTGGTGGACCATCTATCCTTTTACAAAATGTGAATTATTACTTATAGTAATTTTCAATTACGATACCACGAGTCAATTCCACGGGTGAATGAATACCATGGGTGGATGTCACAATACCACGGGTCAATTCCATGGGTGAATGAATACCATGGGTGGATGTCACAATACCATGGGTTAATTCCATGGGTGAATGAATACCATGGGTAGATGTCACAATACCATGGGAAAATACCATGGGTGAATGAGTATCGTGGGTGATTGTCACTTACTATACCATAGGTGGATAAATACCATGAGTGGATGCCACTTACAATACCATGGGTAAATTCCATGGGTGGATGAATAACATGGGCGGATGAATACCATGGGTTGATGCCATTTTCCATTTGGATCATAATGAATACCATGGGTGGATGTGACAATACCATGGGTCAATTCCATGGGTGAATGAATACCATGGGTAGATGTCACAATACCATGGGAAAATACCATGGGTAGATGTCACTTACAATACCATGGGTGGATAAATACCATGAGTGGATGCCACTTACAATACCATGGGTAAATTCCATGGGTGGATGAATAACATGGGTGGATGGATACCATGGATTGATGTCATTTTCCATTTGGATCACCTTTGCTAATACCTGCATCCAAGTTGGACGGGGTGTGCCAATTTGTTGGCCAGCGCTTGATCACTTCCTATATGGCATCATCGGTGACCAAATATGGTAAATTGAACCACTTCTATTGCGGGTCCTTCCACACCTGAATGTAGATGCGGTGGAAATCTGCCTTAAATGCAGCATACGCAGACAGCTTCTCATACAATGTTGGGGACAACCTTTGGCGTTGGTTGATGGCCATTCAGAAGCTTGCTTCCATCAACACTCAAAAATATTTGTTTATGTGACCCGCATGGGGTCCTCTGTCGCCCAGAGGGAGGCGAACTGTGCGGTCTCCGACAATCCTTCCTTCAACAAAGGAAACTGACTGTCCTCTGGTAGCTCCCAGGAAACCAACACGATGGAGAGAAACAACCATGCATAGTGGAAGGGCTTGCTCTCATCCTGGACCTTGCAACAATTCACAAGGAATTCACTACATAAGTACTATGACTAGTTAAACTGCACACCCTCCACACATTGTGCAGCTAATGCTACTAGAGGCATAAGAACATCGTCTGCATAGCACTTCCTCATAACCTTTCTAGCCAGTATTTGGGTGGAAATATTCACCATGGGATCATTGATAGACATGATGGAATAGCTGTGCATCTTATTGACAAGCTCAAACTTCTTTTTCATCTTCTTCGCCAAGTCTCTTTCGCTTGCTTTTCTGCCAAACTCCTTGGCTGGATTCAAACCCTCATGTAGCAAGTGCGTGATCCTATGGATGAGCATGTCCATGATGGGTATAGGCACGCCGAGCCATAAGCACCCATCATGCATGAGAGTAAGTAACTGCCACAAATAGGTGGTGTTAATATTAGTGCGGTGATAGTGGGGCACCCACAACAGGTTCAACAATCCATAGTTCTCCACTTCACGATCCATTCAACCGTTTCCAACTTAGTGACACTTAAGTCTAGGTAGTACACTCACCTCATGTAATTACCTGTCTCGATGTGAGGGAACTGCTCATGGCCAGCTAGGTCCCAATCCTCCATTTTTAACAAGGGAACTTGCGCAAGGTGCAGACCTTCAAAATTCATCTTCTTTGGAAATAGGGGTGTATGAATAAGGAACTTATCCAAGTCTGGGTCCTTGTTGACCTTCGCCTTCCCTTTTCGTGGAGCGATATACTCAGGAAACTTGGTGAGGTGCTCTGCTCCCTTAGTGTTTATATACTCAGTGGCCTATTTAGCCTCCAAATCCACAACCTTCTCAAGCTACTTGCCCTTCTTTTGTGTCTATGTGGTAGTATGTTTCCTAAGCGACTCGTGCATTGGCACTTACCTCTTTTTCTTGTCTTTCTTCATCTTCTAGGTTTCTCACCCATGTGTAGGCTTCAACCTAGGTAGCCTCAGCACTGTAGGCATAGGAGTCAGAGCTTCCATGCTCACTACCTCTGGAATAGCCCCTTCGGAGGCAACAGTTCCTCTAGTTCTTACAGTCTCAGCAGGACCTAGTCCTAACATGGTATCACAAATGAATTTCCAAGTTAATTATGGAAAATTATTGAATGTGGGGCTTACAACTAAATCCTTGAAGAACACATTATTCATAAGCCACAGACAACACATCTCAAAAACTTTAAGGGTGCAAAGTGTTCTTTACTGGACTGGCACGTGTAATTTATAGGGAATTTTGAATTCAAATCTGACCATTCCCCCCAAAATTCGTCCATTAATGTTGTTTTGGTGGTAGATATTCAAATATTTCGGTGTTAAATGCCGCCTACCCACTCCTCTTAACAGTATCCTGGCTATCAAATCATGAACAGTGACTCTAATGGTCACTTTCTGGTTATGTTGTGTAGTACCTTCTTTCATAGTGCAGCTCCCTTCGCATAGCTATTGATACTGTGACGTCACCCTTTTGCATGCAGCCCCCTTGCCATGTAGTTCCTCAAACCGATCAGTGTAGTTACAGTCTAGCGCTTCCTTGCAGCTGCCTAGAGCACTAAGACTATTATGTTGTCATGTATTCATTGAGCCGAATCTCCTGTATATGGCTTCAATCAACTTCCATTCACCCTTCCCGGAAAAGGTTCTCCCTTCAGCTTCGCAAGTTGAATCGCGCCTTCATATGTAATTTATTTGATGACATATGGCCCAAGCCAGTGCATCTGAAACTTTCTCATAATCTTAGCAAACTTGCTATCATATAATAAAACCAAATCATTTACCTTAAACGTGCGCAAATTGATGTGTCGATCATGCCAAGCCTTTTCATGTTCCTTATGGACTTGCTAATGGAATCCAGCTAAGAATCTGTCTTCTTCAAGTTCCATTAGCTAGAGCTGGTCTTCCAAGGCTTCGTGGTCCACCATCCAAGTGAAAGGTGTTATGTGTAAAATAGGCATGATATATTCCATATGCATCACAACTTATACACCATAGACCAGTCAAAAATGTGTCTGACTTGTTAGCTTCTTGCAAGTAGTCCTGTATGCCCATAACACTGCAAGTACATGCACATCCCAGTCATTTCGTTGTGCATTGCAAAACTTCGTCAACGCATTTTCCAAGATCTTATTAAAGGCCTCAATTGTTCCATTAGCCTGAGGATGATACAATGTGCTTTTTGGATGATAAACATGGAATTCTTCAGTCAACGTGGTGATCGTTTCATTGAGGAAGTGTGTACCCCGATCACTCATCAAAACTTTTAGGTAGCCAAACCTAGTTAACACGTACTCAAACAAGAATTTAGTTGTTGTGGCTCTTGTACAATCCTTCAAAGGTTGTTCCTCCACCCATCTGGTCAGATACTCTATCACGGTGATGATATACCACACACCTGTCTTCTTTCCTAGAGGCTGGATTGGCCCCAGAAAGTCAATTGTCCATTTTTCAAATGGTTGTAATGATACCTCAGGATTTAGGGGCAACTCGTCCCTCCGCGATGATCTGTTTTTCTCTGACATACGTCACATGCTCTAAATACACTTCGGTATCCTTATGTAATGTAGGCCACCATAACCCTACGAGTAAGATATTCTACATTATTTCCTTTCCTGCATAATTTCCTCCTGTAGCCCCAACGTGAGCTTCAGCTGGGATGTTACTTCGTTCAAAATCAAGGACATATCTTCACAATATCTCATCAGCACCCATCTTACACAAATGTTCGGCGATCACCAAAAAATCGGTCGACGCACCACTAGTTCCTTCTTTTGTTGACTGGTATATCCTTCTGGAGTTGCTTCGGTAGTCAAGAAGTGGATAATATCCACATAATGATTTCTACTACATGCACCACAAAGAGCTGCACATTGAGCAACCCTTCCTCCAAATTATTAGGCTCCTCCCATATTTCAATTCGTGACAAATGGTTAGGTCATGCATTCAATCTTCCTGGCTTCACAATTACCTCAAAGTCATACTGTTGAAATAGCAACAACCATCTACATATCTTCCCCCCCACCCCCCCCCAAGATAGGCTTATTGACTAGGTACTTCATGGCAGAATGGTCAATGTACATCTTGAAATGTCCACCCAATAGATAGTGCCTGAAATTTTGAAGCGCATACACCATAGGCAATCCTTCGCGCTTTATCCTTGAGTAACTCTTATCAGCCTTTGATAATTTCCTGCTTGCGAAGGCTATAGGGTGATCCATCTCCCCTTCACCAACTTGTGTTAGCACTACTCCCAATGCAATACACGAGGCATCAACATGTACATGGAATTTTTTATTCCAATCCGAGAAAACCAAGATTGGCACAGTGACCATCTTTTATTTCAATACATCTAGATTGTGTTAACATTCTTCATCCCAACAGAATGTAGCATCCTTCTTCAATAGCTTCTCCATAGGTGCAGTAATCTAAGCATAAGCCTTGATGAACTTTTGATAATATCCAATATGGCCCAGTGTTGCGCGCAGTTGTTTGACACTCCTTGGGGCCTCCAAATTTACTAGCACCGTGATCTTGGCAAGGTCCACCACCATCCCTTGCTTGCATACCACATGGCCCAGTAAAATTCCAAAAGGGACATAGAACAAATACTTCTTCAGGTTCAGCATGATCTGATATCTTTGGCATGTATCCAACATTAAGCGTAAGCTAGCTACATGGCGCTTTACTAACCCAAACATTGTTCAATCATCAAAATACACCTCCAAGAAATTGTGAATAAATTCCTTGAATGTCATGATGACTACGCGAGAGAATATCATCAGTGCATTGTTGAGTCCAAATGGCATCACCATATACTAGAAACAATCCCATTCTATAGCGAAGATTATTTTGCTCCTGTCTTCTGGTATGATCTTAATCTGATGGTACCCAGAGAATCCATCAGTGAATGAGTAGGATTCTTTCCCTCCACCATTGTCCAACACCTAATCTGTAAACAGTGTCGAAAATGGATCATGGATGCAAGCATCATTCAACTTTATTAGATCTATGCAAATCCTTATTTCTCTCTTCTATTTCTTTTCATGGACCACCATTGGGCTCACCCAATCAGACTCTTCAACTGGTTTGATGATGCCTACTTCTAACATCTTATCTAGCTCTAAACAAATATTTTACTTGTATTTTGGATTAAGGCGATATGGTCTCTGCTTGATAGCCTTCGTATTCGGCTTCAAAGTAATTTTCATCACCCCCAAGTCACCTATGATGTCTTTCAAGTCCGAAATTTTTGTAGGAAAAATATCCTACTACTTGCGAAGTAACTCAGCAACTTTATCCATTGTGGCATCATTCCGATAATCTCTAATCTTTGCAAATTTTGGCTCTGCTTCAGTACCAATGTTCACTTGCTTGGTTTTCAATGGAACGGTGATTTTTGGATTCTCTATCTATGGACCTTCGACCTAGTGGTGGCCTTCAACCTCTGGGATATTAATATTTCTTGGATCTTCATCCCCCCCTCAATAGTCGCATTATAGCATTACAGCGCATGGCATAGCTAGGTGCTCCAATATGGTTGCACCAACTCCAAAGGATCTTGCGGAATTCTGAAGATCGCCACCTTAACCTCCTGCATAGCTTCATCAATGTTTTCGAACCCATATTCAAAATTGAAGGTCATTAACAAGCCATCCCTTAATATATCCCACTTCGTGGTGCCATGGTAGAGCTCTATTTCCAAGTACCAACTCATAGGGATTATATCTAAACTATGACAGAATAAGTGCACCCACTCTCACTGCAGCTCTGTTCCATAGAATTTAGTCCATTTTTCCAAATGATCGCATGGATCATTTCTCCCATCATATTTCTTAGTTAATATCACTTTAGGACAACAAAATCGCAACCTCATCATTCTCCTATAATCATTCCATTCATCAAAGTTGTCCTTGTGTGTACCCCACCACCATGTGGGCATAGTGCACAGTGCCAAATCCAACGCTTGGAAGTGATGATTCTCAGGGAATTCTCTTTCAAAGGCATCCAAAAATTTATCTACATCAGTTAAACCATCATAATAGGGTAAATTTCTTACCTCCGACGACACATAATGTAGTGATTTGATCATCATGTTGCAGTGCAGCATGGACACTTCATGTAGCCTATTTTGCCAATGCTCCAATTCTTCATAATTCGAGGTATAGGAACTTTCACGTTTCCATGCAATCCATCCATCAGCTATTGGATTAATCCAGTCTTGGTCTCACGCTGTTATTTTGTAAATCTGATCCAAGTCATCATCACTTTCTTCATAGTCACAGTCCAGTTCAATATAGCATGGCCCTTTTGCATGGTCCAATGGCACTACAATGCAGAGCGATTTCCTTTCAAATGACATTATCCGCTTATTCAAGTTGATGAATCCATTCATATCAATGGCCCAATAAATTCCAAGGAGTGTAGGATATAGATTACTATCATCAATGATCTTTATTACTTCAAAATCAGCCAACACGCTCACACCCTCAATATTTGTGGTGACTCCATGTAGTCGTCCCATAGGGGTAATATTATGTTGGTTCGCCATCCTTAGTTGAATCAGAGACCACTGTAGTGTAGGTCTCCCCATTCTCTCCCATGTCTGTTTAGGAAAAATGTTTGCATCAGGCCCCAAATCCAAAATAACCTGGTCCATCTCATAGTCTCCTATCTGCGCAGTGAGCCTCATCTCGCTCCCTGTCCTTGCCTTATGATTTCCAATATTTCTAACTACAGGGTGTCCATCAGGAGAAATTTCCTTATCAACACACTTGTTTATCAACTCCTGTAAGCCTTTCATAGCCTTACTATCATGCAAAAGTTTCATGCAAGTCTCTAGGAATGTGGTAAGTACAGACGGATCAACCTCTGTATGTGCAATGGTCTCTGGAACTTTCTTTTGGCTTCATGACGTAGATGCATCAGCGAATATTTTCTTGGCCTCCATAAATGTTTCCTTTGCGTGCTCCAGATCAAAACCCATCTCCTTTTCTGGGGCCCAATGGACCCATCCATCTTCTTCATGTTGTTTTCCCTTATCATCCCTATTCATTACTCCGTTTCTTAGCACTATATTTACATTCGGGTCTTCCTTGCAGGGCTCAACTCTCATAATTTGTAATTTCTATGTAGGATCTTGTAGTTGCACCTTATTCTCCTACATCTTAGCTATCCACACAGGGCATTCTTCTATAGTGTGGTCAAACTAAGTACAATATTGACATGATGGGCGTGTCTGATTCTGACACTCCAATGCCTAGTGCCCTGGTGTCCCATAGTTATAGAAAATAACCTGACCATGACCTCTACCAGGTCCTCCTCCTCCTCAGCCTCATTCGCACCCCTGATAACCTCTACACGCTCCCCCAACGCCTTGATCCAAAGGCTGAATTTCTGGTTGTTCAATACGTGGGTGTTCTCTCCATCATCAATTTGTAGCTATGACAATGTCGCTCATCGTGGCCCACCAATTTACAGAAATCGCAGAACAATTGTTGTGGTGTCTAAATGAAATTTTTTAGCAAATGACAATTATATATTACATGTTTTCTAGCCACCTGAAAAATAACACACCATAGCACGGGCCCCATACTTGGTCCTGTTGGAGCTTCCTGTGTTAGGGGCATTGGTCCCCCCCCATGATATAATTCTCGAAGAGAGGGCACTAATCTTCATCATGCCCATGGCTCTTACACTTGAGGCACCAAACTTCCTTGCACACCTCTGGCCTAGCATCCTTTTTCCTTTTTCAAGCTCTATAATCCAAGTAGAGGTTCTGCAACTGCAAGTGAATTTGTTGAACTCCCAAAGACATGTCTTGAATAGGCGTTTCATGGAATCTCATCACGATTTCCAGGGCTTCCACCTAAGTCCCTATCTTCTGCTACATTAAAGCAATCCTTAGGTGGGGCAAGAGCGAGGCTATAAACCACTCGCAGTGTTGAATATATGTGAGTTTCATATTAGCTTCATGGATCACACACTTCAATCTTTGATCTAACTTCCAGGGCATTTCACCAGCCCTCATCGTGGTTTCCTTGAATCCAACTATTGATTGTGAGTTAGACTTAGGCTTACTAAATTCCTTGTTCGAAGCAGCCTTAGTGTTTGCTAATGATGCCAAAAGATTATCAGTGTAGTACTTGATTTACCATGTCATCATGCGATCCTGGAGAGCGGTGACCAACTGTGCCTTCTTTATATTATCATATGTAATTTGTTAGGATGTCCACATAGCATTCACAACAAACCAAAACTGATATGCATCCTCACTCCCTATGCTCTTGAAAACTGGCAAGTTCATTGTATTCAACATGTTGAACAGTGGTGGTGGTGGTGGTGTGGGCGAAGTTGTATGTTCAGGAAGTGAAGGTGGAGGTGGAGTGAATGGATGATGAGTTCGCATGAAACCGTGCCTTATCAGTTGAACATCACTTCATGGTGAAGCATGTACCACTCCCTCATCATCGCTCAAAGGAGGCCGAATCAACGGGCTATATTCAGGACTTGTTTCCCTCGATCTCTAAAGAGCTTTCCACTTCACACAACTCTGAACATCAAGGCAATGACATAACCTATTTTTCACATAACTATTGGTGTCTAGGTATAAGCGGATTATCCACTCCTTTCCCTACATTAATGTATCAATTCGGGTGCAAATTCTTTTCAAGGAAACATGCAAGGTATATGCAAGGTCAAGGTTACGATCTGCCCTCAACCAAGGTTTTGTGATTGGAAATCAAAATATTGTTGAGACGGAAGTAAAACTCAACTGCAGAATGTGAAAAGGTATTCAAATTTATCTAAGAGATATGTAGTAGCAACAAGAAATAAAACAACAAATAGAAAATACAAACAACACAAGGAAACACACAGCACCTGATCAAAAGAGCGGGCCCAGCTCTCTAATCAGGGCTGCGTTACTCATAACAAACAATCGATTAGCAAAGGGTTTATATCTTATTAATCTGAATAATGTTGTTACAACATCATACCGGGGTCCCCTTGATACAAGAATGACCCGTCTTCTATACAATACAAAGGAGAATAATTCTTCCTGAAACCTGGCAACTATATGCCCCAAAGATATAGATCAGTTGTATCGCAGCACTAGAGCCAAGAGAACTAAGAACAAGAATGGTCAAAAATGGGTTGAGAGCAGCTGCAATTAGTTATTTTATTTTTTCGTGGTTGATCAACTGCTATGAATCGCGGAACTGCTACAATATGCTATGCAGTCAACACATGTGCTCCATAATCTACGGTCATGACAAGTTTTAGTGGTTTGTGTAGGTAGAAACCTTCATGACTCTACTTCACTAATTAAATATCCCAAGAAATGATAAAAGGGGAATTACCTCATAATGATACGCAGTAAATATATGTGAATGAATGAAAAAAGGGGTGAAAAGAGGAGTGGAAATGCAGGGAAAAGAGAATCATGAGACTTCCAAGCAAGAATCAAGCTTAAGGTCATGAGAAAAGGAATGAAAATAAGAACTTAAAATTTATGCCAATGATATCAAAAGTTTTATAAAAAATAAAGAAGGTAAAGACCAACATAAACATGGATTTTCCAAAGGCCCTATCAAATATATAAGTAGCACCAGAAAAAGAGATGAGAACCATCAAAGGCATCACTTTTCAAAAGGCCTTGTTAGCTATACAAGTAGCACCTTAAATGAAGCAAAGGACTAGCAAAGAGTTGAGTTTTATCACAAAGATAACAAGAATGGTTTTAGCATAAATATCACCTCAATAAGGCATTTGTCATTTAAGTATCAACATTTGTTTTTGGGTTTTTTCTTTTCCTGTAATAATTTTGGTCATAGAGTAATAAATTGTAAAGCCTATGTAAAGAGTGATTATATGAAAAAAATATACACATAATCCTTGAAAAATTCAATGAATGATTATATGATCAACAATCCTAGAATTTCCAATGAGAATCCTATGATAAATTACAATTCATTTTCCCCTTCATTGGATCATGTTGAATGCTTTAGGTGCAATAAATATTGGTACATGGCATGTGGCTATAAAGAAATAAGTAAGGGCTCCTAAAAAAATCCAACAAAAATAATACAAGGGTATGGAAAAGGAAGTAAGAAAACAAAAAGGAAAGTAGATTTTCTCTTTATGCTAGAAAAAAGGAGGTCAATGGCAGATTTTCAGAGCATGTGATAGGAGATAAGAGACAATTTCTCTCTCTAAATGGAGACAAAGGAGGAAGTGTTACTTTTGGAAATGATGTAGCAGTTAGAACAATGGGAAAAGTAACATTCAGCGTTGATAATGGAAGACTAAAACTCAAAATGTTTCATATGTTGATGATCAAAAACATAATATTTTGAGTGTTATTCAAATTCGTGATCAAGGATATGATCTCACATGCCTTGTTAAAGGATGTAGGATCAAGAAGGTTGGTGGAAAATGTGGCTAGGAATTAAAGCAATGTATATATCCTAGATGAATTCAAGGAAAAATGGTGTATGATGAAATTGGATGAAAGTTGGTTATGGCGCAAAAGGATGGATCATATCAATTTTAACCATCTAGTAAACCTTAGAAAAGAACAAGACGCTACGTGACAAAAATCTTAAATCCAATTGATCCATTTGCAAACTTTGTCGACATGGGAAGTAGATTAGAGTAAATTTCAATATTGAGGAGTACTCATCAACCAACCATTAGAAATTTTTCATAAAAACCTCTATGGGCCTGCTAGAAATCAAACTCTAAGAGGTGACATATATTGCATGCTTCTAATTAATAATTATACTAGAATGGTATGGGTTGCCTTCCCAAAGGAGAACTCTGAGGCCTTTGAAAAGTTTAAAATTTTCAAATCCACCGTTGAGAATGAAACTAATCTAAAGATAAAACGTTTGAGACCAAACATAGGAGGATAATTCACTTATGATGAAGTCATTTTATGAAAATCATGGGATTAAAAATAATTTTTCAATGGAAAGTACTCACAATAGAATGACTTCATATTATCCTATCAAGAACTATGCTTACTGAAGAAAACCTTTTGAAAACCTCTTGGAGAGATACATTTAATACAATATTATACATTCTAAATATAGCTCAAATCAAAGTAAACAACAATATAATTCCCTGTGAGTTATAGAAAGGCAAACATGCTTCAGTCAAATATTTCAAAGTTTTTTGCAGCAAGTGCTTCATCAAGATAAATGAAGACAATTTTGGAAAATTTGATTCTAGAGAAGATGAAGGAAGATTCCTTGGTTATTCATATAGAAGGAAGGGATACAAATGTTACTAAACAATTCTATGCAAGATAATGGATAACATTGATGTAGAAATAGATGAAACATTACCTCAAAAGAAAAAGTGACAAAAAAATTTAGATTAAGAGGAGGTATTCAAGAAACAATGTGAGGAAGAAGAAGAAGAAGAAGAAGAGTAGAAAGAAAAAGAGGAAGAGGAGGAATAGATAGAACTTCATCATCAAAATATCCTATACAGGTATGTTTAGAAAAATCACCCAAAAAAACAAATCTTTGGTGATAAAGATTCAGGATTTCAGACTAGAAGGAGGTTGATCAACTCACCATAGCATGAAAACTTTGCCTTGTTGTTGACAATAGAACCTAATAATTTTCACAAGCCAATAAAGATGAGCATTGAATCAATGTTGTCGAGGAAGAGCTAAATTAGATTGAGAATATTGAAACATGGGAAATTGTTCCTAGACCAAAGGATAAGAATGTAATTGGCACAAAGTAGATCATTAGGAATAAATTAAATGAGGATAGATAGGTAGTGAGAGACAAGAATAGATTGGTTTGCAAAGGATATACACAAGTAGAAGGTATTGACTTTGAAGAAACTTTTGTTTTAGTTTCGATAATCCAATCATCAAAATGTTCTTAGCATTTGCTTCTTTTAAAAATTTCAAGGTGTATCAAATGGATGTTAAGTCAACTTTCCTAAATGGAAACCTAGAAGATGAGGTGCATGTTGAACAATGAAAGGGATTTCATCTATTAGAATTCAATGAATTCACCATACCCAATATAGTAGAATTGGGATTTTATGAAAGTTTTAAAATCCTCCCACTTAGTTACTAGAGGATCTCCCTCCATCTTAAGGGTTTATGTGTGACTTTCCCACTAGGTCAAGGCATGGCCCTATAATTTCAAATAAGCAATACAAATTTACATTCTTCATCTATGTGGTGAGTATGAGTAAATGGGAAATTTTCACACCCAAAAAACATCATTTAAGGCCTCAAACTAGCCCTAGAAGGTTTCAAAACCCTATTCTCCAAATTGGGCTCCGCTGGTAAAACTGCTTTTGTAAATTGATTACTTCAATTTTCCCACTCTAAAAGCATCGAGACGGATTAAAAATAGTATAATGATCCAATTTAGATCATTCAATATTACTTTAAAATATTCTATTTATTTTTAGGAAAAAAAATCAATACAAGTTGCATTGAATTAAACATTAATTATTCCATAAAAATAATATTTTCACTGTCCATGTTCAAATGAAGATAAGATAATATATTTTGTTGATTCATAATCAAATCATACAAACCAACAAACATAGAAATAATTCATACTTCTTGGAAGATCATATGTAAGACCAAAAACTCATTTACAATTGTGTGTGTGTAAAGATCATATGTAAGATCAAAAACTCCTTTACAATTTTGGGTGTGTAAGGAGAGAGAGAGATGTTTCATCCCATTAGTGTACATGCATGTTTTCTCACTATTTAGGAGGATTGTTATTTATAGCATGTCTATTTTAAATAGTTTGTCTATTTATGGTAAGTCTATTTTTAGTCACTTTAGTGATAGATTCTATGACAATGCATGAATGAGTTCCATGTCACTCTAATTTTGCATGCATGAGTTCTCACTTATGCTTGGATAACGCCATTTATGGCTAGTTCACTGGCACTAAGGGGCATTTATTTTCGGTTTTACATGTGCAGCATGTTATCGCCAACCACCAAAACATTAATATAAGAGTAATTAATGCCAACGAAAATTCAAAACGTGAAGTAATTCGACACCCATTAATTATACTTCATCACTTTTTCTTCCTTTCTCTTTCAGGGATCAGATTTAACTATAGTGACCGGACCCAAGGATATATAATTATGTTATTAATATATATTAAAATTTTTAATTATATATTATATTATTTCACCTCAAATTTATATATTATATATATTATTAAGATTTATATCAAAATTTATTATTTTAAAGATTTTATATCAAATTATAATGTTTAAGTTGTTTTAGAAATTATTTAAGATTTATGTTAAAGTAGAAATTTGGAATTTATAATCAAAATTTTAGATATATATAAATTTTAGATTTCATTTATTTAAACTCAAAAATTTTATTTTTAATGTTTGGGTAAAGAAACTACGCCAGCATTAATTTAGCTGGGGAGGAGCAGTAAAATTTCATAGTAGGTTTTATAGAAATGCAAGCGTTCAATATTTTGGATTATATCGTGCATTTCTGGAATACCGTGTTCACGTTAAATACATAATTTATAACTTAATGTTTTATATAGTGTAAAAATTTCTAGTAGGTCTTACTTAAGGTAAAAATTGAATTTCATTAATAATGTACGTGAGATAATGATGAAAACATTATGAAATGTAGATTTATGGTTTAATTTCATTTATTATAATGTTTTATATTTCAGAATTAATTATACATTTTCTTTTAATGCAGGAGATATTATTTAAACGATTTTTAACGTGGAGGATTTGAGCGGGTATTCATTCAATAATGGAATATGTATTACATTTAGTCAAAATAATTATTATTAATGTAATTTCATTAGGGAAGTTATGAAAACTAAATGAGAAACGAATTCTCATAAACATAAAAGAGAGCGTAAGGTTTCTTTCAGAGAACAATTTTTAACGTGGAGGATTTGAGCGGGTATTCATTCAATAATGGAATATGTATTACATTTAGTCAAAATAATTATTATTAATGTAATTTCATTCGGGAAGTTATGAAAACTAAATGGGAAACGAATTCTCATAAACATAAAAGAGAGCGTAAGGGTTTCTTTCAGGGTTTTTTTTTGGCAGATTGAAGGATGGTGGTGCATTGGAGATGAAGACTTATTCTTTTTAAACCTATCATGTACTTGCTACAGTGTTGTTGTTCATTGTGACCGTGAACATTTTTATTTAATAATATATATTTCTTTCCTTTATTTTTGTGTGTTCTTTTCATGTGAGGTTCATTGTGCAGGGTATTGATATAACATGATTATTCAATAATATTGCATTCAAGAATGATTTAAATATTTGAATACTTGTTAGTTAATTTTTTTTAAATTATATGTGAATTTATTTGTTGTAGAACAAACTTTGACAATACATGTTATTTAGGGTTTTATTTGCACATAAATTTAAATACCGTAAAATGAGTCCTCATATTTTATTTTTTATTTTTAATTTATCTTTCATTTTTCATTTCTTTATTGCACTAGTAATATGTGGTGATTAGCATTGCTTTGACATTATCATATTGTTTAATCTTCCACACATTAAAATTAGTTTAATTTTTCCTCCAATATTTACTATTTAGAAAAATTAAAACAAATATTTTAATTGTTTTGTTGCAGGATGAATAATAATAGCACTTGATGTCATATTGTTTCACCTCAACATTTCTATTAAATACATTTAAAGTAGTTTTTCCTAACTTCTATCTTTTCATTTTCACTAACCCTTATGTTTTGTGAGAAATATGATATACTAATTTAAACCTCACTTTGTCATAATGACATTTTATTTTTTATAAGTTTTCACATGTTATATGATTACCACCTCTATTCCTAAAAAGCAATATTTTATTTAAAATACTCTATATTCAATAATTTGACTTATTTGTTTGTTTAATTAGAAAATCTATTTAATTTTCACTATTTACAACGACTATTCAATTTTGATTATCACCAAGGAATACCCCCTGTGGTGAAAGGGAAGTCACCCCTTGTCACCTAGAGCGAGATGATCTAGGATCCTCAGCGATGTGGTCTCAAGTTGTCCTCAGTTACCAAGACAATTTGAGAACCAACACAGCACAAGGAATCAAAACCTAGAGCACAATTCCTCTAGACAAGAGAGTATAAATATGTACTCTAGTTATTCATTGTAATACAATTCAAATTGGTCTCTCATTCTCGTCTTCAGTGTATTCTTTATATAAGTTGTATATTTCTTGCCTTGAGAAATTATATGGAATATATACCATATCTTTGTTTGGCATACACTCTCCATGCTTCAAAAAGAGGTCATACATCTGTGACATCATGGAGTTTGTCAATGACCAACTATCTCGCCCATGATTTATTTTTTAATCAAATGTGGGATGTTTTACTAGATGCATTTGGATTCTTAATAGACAAATTTACCAATTGAATGAAAATTTTAAAATTTCTTTCAACAAATAGAAGATTTTCGATATGATAAACATACTCTATCTTTGTAAATATCTCACACCCAACTAAATATTAATTTTGCATGTTTTTATTCATTGACAATTATGTCTTCACTTTATCAATGGCATACCTATATCCTATACCTTTTAAACAATTCTTTTGAAAACATTCAGTTAAATCAAATCATTGATTAAACATGAGCTTGTGAGCAGAAATTTCCTACACCTCATATAATTGGAACAATTTAGATTGATATTCAAAGGTTTATTCCTATTCTTAATCCTTTCCATAGATGTGATGCTTATTTGTATTGACTCATTAATTTTATCGGAATACATCATTCTCGTAATAAAGAATAACATCTTCACTGGGGGGATATCATGCTCACTATAACATTGTTGGGAGACTCAACAAGAGAATGTCAACCACCTTAAATTTCTACACTTAGATGACTTTAAACATGATCTCCATTCCTAGGCCCATAGTCATCTTTATTCTAATCTAATGACTAAGGAATATCAAACTTAGTAGGAAAATGTTTACCATCCTCGCCAACGTCATTGGATCTATTATAAAGGTATTTATTAGGAGGAAAGCACTATCAACTTGAACACTATCAACACCACCAAATTGACAACTTGGAGGAAATTATTTATCACTTATACTTTTAAAATCCTCACTTGGAAGAAAACCACCATCATCATCATTGGTATTGTCATGTTCTCTACTAAAATAAAACCTTCACCATTATCATAATCACCATCACTTGCTTTAAAATCCTAATTTGAAGAGAAAATTATGTCATCCTCATTAGCACCTTTAAAATAATCACTTTAAAAAAATATTCATCATTTATATTTATTCTTCTAAGTTTTCAGTTTAAAAAAAATATTCATCATTATTAACATCATCATCATTTAAAACATCCCATATCTCACCTTAACACTTATCTTTCATTGAAATCTCCATTACTACTTCCATTAAAATCATAAGAAAAAAGAAGTAATGTCATCCAAATCATCAATAAGAGATAGATTTTGAATATGGCCAACATCATTGATGTTATCATATTCTTCCTCTCCATCAATGGAGTCTATTAGAATTAGGTACTCCTTTATCAATGTTACTTGCACTATGCTTAAACTCCTCCCTAGATAGAAGGAAAAAAAATACAACTTTTCATTAACTTTGAAGGGATTTCCATTAATTCACTAGTGTTAAAAAATTAAGGTTAAAAACAAGATGTTATTGCTTTAGAAATGAAAACTAATCTAGAAACTAATCCACTAGATCAGCCCATGAATTCTCACTCAAAAGCGTAAAATAGGATAATTGTCCACTCTCTTAGAAACAATTTATAACTTGCATAATACAATTTCTCTCCAAAATTAAGTAAAGCTCTTAATTATGCATATTTTCAAAGTGAAGCATACTCTAGTGATTTTTAGATTAAATTATGTTCATATGTTCAAAACTCTAGATTAAATTATGTTCATATGTTCAAAACTTTGACTTAGCTGCTAATATTTTTATTTCAAATTTTTTAGAAATTTATTTTTTTAACTTTTTAGGTTATTTGGTATCACTAAACATGATAATGTTCCATCTCATATTTTTTATATAAAAAAGCACTATCCTTTTTATCCTTCATGCCAGTTAAATATTTTTGAAGCTGGATAAAGAAGTTGGAAACAATTGGAAGAGAATTTCAAAATTAAATAAATAAAATAATTCCATAAAGAATTATTAATATTTAATAATTTTTTAATTTTTAAAACAATAATATCAATAGATCTTAAAGCTCAGCTTCTTTTTCTTGAATTTTTTTTAACATGGTTTAAATAACAATCTTAAAGATTTAAAAAAAATAATAATAATACAAACACACTTTTTTTAATATTTTAGTATATAGATTTTATAGTTAGCAATATAATGATGAGATTTTCTAGAATATTGTGTAAGATTACTGAGGGGTATTGAGGGGTCTCACGTTTCGGGTGAACACTTCACCTATTTTTATAGACAAAAAACTTTGAATAATAATACGAAGAGTGTTTGACCACGTATAAATAGAGAGAGGAAATGATCATTAGGAAAAGAAATGAGATTGAGATCGATGAAGATTTAAAATTTTATAATAACAATTTAATAATAATTTTTAATTTCGGAAGAAACGGAATGAGAAAGTATGTATTTATGTATTAAAATATAATAAATAAATAGCAATAAATAATAAACTAGAAAAGGGAAAATTGGGAAAGTGAACTTAAGTTAAATTAATTAACTTATTAGATGAAATTAATTAAAAATGATTAACTAAAAGTTAATTAAATTAGGATTAATAAAATTGTTTAAAAATATAGAAGGATAGATTATTGGGAATAAAATAAATAATATATTGAAATAAATAGGAAAAAAGTGAGGGAGGGTGTTCATTGTTTAAATTTAATTATTAAGAAGAAAAGTCTTAAAATATTACCTTAATAGATTACACTCTTAAGTTGAGAAGAGTAAAGATTAAAAAAACGAAATAAGGAATTGACAAATTATTATATAACAAAATAACATTTAATTACAGGAGAATTAAGAGAAAATAAAAGTAAACGAGAAATATTAAAAGGGACATTTATTTTAAGGGGGAGAAACACAAAAACTGAGAAAAAGATTTTTAATTAAAATAAAACCTAAAAATTAAATTAAAACCTATTTAAAATTAATTGTTATAAGTTTTATTTTTATCTTTTAATTTAAAATTTTACTTTTCTCTTATCATTATATATAGAGAGAAAAAAAAGAAACTATTTAAAATTAATGAGTATAGGTTTTTATTTTTATCTTTTAATTTAATTTTTTACTTGTCTCATATATAGAGAGAGAGAATCAATTTTCGGTGGGTGAATTGTAACACCCTCCTCCCACATCCACCCAAGAAACCATGCCAACCGGAGTAAACATGAGACGAGAGGCTACTATGATCAAATTCGACCTCCTAGGTGGCCTTAAGGAAGTGGAATTGACGGAACATCACACACGGTCATCCAACATCATCAACAGAACCCTCAGGAGACAAGTCAACCACTCAGACAACATGTCCCTGGGTCCCACTGTTGTTCTAGACCTATAAGGCCATAGTCGCTCTCATGTTATTGGCAAGGGAGCGACCAGAAACCCAAAGTCACTCTCATAGGCGTTCCTACCAGCGACTATGGACTAAAGTTGCCAGTTTTGTGCCCACGACCCTGATATTTAACCCACTTTTTCAAGCCCAAAGCCCAGGCCACTACTGAGAATGGAATGAAAGCTCATATTCAAGTAAGTACAGCGAAACAATGATCCAAAAGTAAATAGTTGATCAAGAGCTTAACCAGACCCCTACTAGCCATGACAGGCATTTCATCAAACATATTGTCAACATGTAACCTACTAGAGTAAATAACAGAATTAAGTGTAGGGATCTCATACTTATCTGAGAATCGCTATAAAACATTGTTCCCTCATGTCATTTGTTTTATATTCATCTATTAGGTCAATGACACATTATCCATTCATATACATGTAAAAACAGGTTGAGATCCATACATAGATGTTGCCATAAAATGTGCATATAACCAACATAATAGGAATAGAAATACAATAAACATACCAGCTATCAAAATCCATATATACACCAATAAATTTACACATGAAATTTAATGGAATGAATTTCTCATTAATCAATGAAATGAACCAACCGGTGGTGGGACTACCACGTTCCACTCGACCATAGATTGGCTGCGCCAAGTCTCTCTTCAGCCAATTACCCTTGTGTCATATTCCAAGCATGAATGTGGGACTCATAGAACACATCAAAAACACCAATCAATGTGGATGCCATAGGAGTTCTCCACCTACACCGTGAGGAATTTGAGTGCATCTTAGTCTCTCAGGCTTTACCATGCATTTGCAGTTCGATCTAGGGATCACTAAGCCCTACAACGAGACATACTCTTAGGCTTTACCATGAATTCTATCCCATAATCACTAGGCCCAACAGATAGAAAATCCACCTCTTGGATTTACCGTGTATCCCACCATTCATCGACAAGGATTCCTAGGCCCACCGAGGCACACAATTTAGCTTTACCACAACCCACAATCTGGTTTAGGGGTTACTAGGTCATTGGTTTTATGCATCCTCAGTCAAGTTTAGGGATCACTAAACCATGTGTTTTCCAATTTGGAGATCCACCCCACTCAGTTTCGAATCTAATTCGACCATCCCACATAAACCGAATGAGAGAACCCATCTCATCAAGTTATCAAGAAATGGAAAGGCTAGGTTGAAAATACTATCACACCTGGCAAAACACATGTCATGATAGAAAATAAACACATGAAATCCCATGCATGCCAAATGTACCAAGGAAAATACACATGCAAGTCAATACCTGCAATGAAGCCTATTGTAGCTACTTGATCCTACCTTGCCCTACTTGATCTTTGCTTCCTCTTTCCTTCTTTTCCTTTCTTGCTCCAATTCCAAAGTGCTCCAAGAAAACTCTAAGTATCCAAGAGTATGAGAGAAAGAGAGAGAATAATGAAAGAGCTCCAAAGCTAAACTAGAAAAAGGTTACCAACTGATCCTCAGAAGCCTTTTTATGAATGAGGCCTCTATTTTCTTCATTTTCCATTATTTTCCTTCATTTTCCTCCTCACATGCAACCTATAACCTTTCACCTCCTTTTTCTCCTAATTTCCATTATTTTCATAAATAATTGTGCCAAAAATTCCATTTTTCCTTTCTAAAGCCTTAGTCGTTTCCTTTGTCAATTTCCTTAACCATAAACAACCAAATGAACATCCCCTAGGATGTCTTTCCCAACATTCATCTTGGAATAAGTGTCCCATTCATCCGTGTTATTGTTTTTAACTTTTATTACATGGAATTTTCACCTAGGTTGTTACAGAACCCTCCCCCTTGGGGGACACCATACTCGGTGTTCAATCACTCATATACCTCATCAACCTGGTAAAATAGGACATACTTCTCATCGAGCTTTATAACATGGCTTGATGCAGTGTTTAGAATGAAAGATCTGCTCAAGAGAAAAACATCATGACAACATGACAACATACCACATAATGGAGTTTTATAACACAACTCATTACAGTATTTACAATGATCATCTTGCTGAGTGCCAATCTAAATGAAATCATAACATCATGATAGCATAACCACATGATAGCATAATAACATGATAACATAACCATAATGACATGACACCCATACCACATATTGGAGCTTTATAACATAACTTGTTACGATATTTACATCCATACACAGGTGTACATATAGAAACATGATCAAAAAAATATATAACAAAACATATGCCAAATCATATACCAAAACATATATCAAAACATATACTAAAAACCATGTCAAAGCATATATGAAAACATCATATAGCATATATCAAATCATAATAAAGCATATATCAACCACCATAAGAAAATACCAAACCACCATAAGAAACTACCAAACTACCATACGCAAATACCAAACCACCATGTCAAGTTTCTTTGCCTCAACCGGCAAACAAGGAAGGATACATGCCCCGCATTGGATCTGTCATCTCCCATGTAGCTTCGTCGAGCCCACATTTATTCCATTGCCCTTTAACTTGCCCAATTTCTTGGTTCTAGAGCATGAGCATCTTTTTATGCAATATACAATGAGTCTCTAGCTGGAATTCTCCATCTAGTTCCACCTGCAATACACACCAATTAATCACATGATCAACATTATTCACATACTTATTAAGCAAAGATACATGGAAAACATCGTGTAATTTCATTGTTAGAGGCAGTGAAAGCTAATGGGATACTGGCCCAATCCTCTTAATGATACCGAAGGGTTCACAAAATTGTGGTTCCAGCTTGGCACATGATCCAATCCGCAAGGAGCTCTTCTTCGGTTTGATGCACAAGTAAAATTGTTCCCTAACCTAGAACTCCTTGAACAACTTGTTCCTGTCTGCATAAATATTCTTCCTATCCTGCACCGCCTTTAGACTCTTCTTGATCACTTGCATCTCATGTTCCATGTCTACCAACAATTCTGGTCCAATCAATACTCTACTAACCAGATCACTCCAAATAAGGGAGTGTTACAACTCCACCCAAAAAATGCCTCAAAAGGACTCATCCTCAATGACTCCTGATAACTGTTATTTTATGTGAACTCTACCAAAGGGATATACTCTTCCCACTTCTGTTGTTGATGCATCACATACATCCTCAACATGTCTTCCAATATCCTATTGACCCTCTCTGTCTTGTTGAAGAAAGTGTAACTAGGTTTAGTATTTACAAATGTAAGTTTGATCTTTGTACTTGTCAAGAAAAATAAATATTATTTTTGTAAATTATAAGAATGAGTTTCTTGCCCATTCCATAGGTCTAGGAAATTGAAAGAGTCAAAGACATGTAAATAGCTCTTCCTAAGCATATGTGTACATATATATACTAGTCTATAAGGCCCTCCAGGACAAGCACATTTCTCCAAAGACAAGCACGAATATGTCTGCCAGCAAAATGATGAAGAATGGCAGTCATGTCAGCCTCAAGATAATTATAAATGGAAATTCAGCTCACAAAGGAGACAGAAAACTTTTGGTGGACATGTCGGCCCAAATATAGGGACAAACTATTATATAAAGGAGCTTGCACCCTCACATTTGGAAAGTAAGATCCTCGCACTCCTCTTTGAAATCTTGGTCAAGTTAAAAGTTACAGAAGTCTCAGAATAAGGTGCAAGACTGTGTTTCGGTTAAGATAAGGATCCCTCTATATTTTCGAATAAGGATTACTGTTGTACACACTCACATACTCTCACAGTTGTGGATAAGGATGACTATGTTGGCATTATGTTTCTGGTATGGTTATATGTTACAGATGTTGTACTTGATGACAACACCCATGGCATGGCTCTCAATATGATGAGAATTAAGAAGTACGCAAGAGAAAAGTTCACGGAATTTTATGCAGAGAAAAGTTTATAAAAGTTTATTTCGTGTGGAGAAAAGTTCACGGAATTTTATGCAGAGAAAAAGTTTATTTCATGTGGGAAAACTTACCTTTGGTCCATGGTAGTTAGTCCTTGGAATTTGAACCTATGGTTTTTGGACCATGGCATCTCGACAGACGTGTTGATCCCTAGTATTGAGTTGATGGTATTGGTTGTTATGGTTTTGGCCCGTGGTATTGGTCCATGATTTGAGGAAGAGCTTGCCTATATAAAGCAAAGGAGATCATTTGGCTTGTGTATGCTTTTGGGTTGAATATCTTAAGATCTGAAATATTGGGTTATTGTTTCAAAAGCTCGATCTATATGAAAGTGAAGTGGAAAGCGAATCTGTGAAGGGTGATCTCTCGAGCGCTGCAGCTGCGGAAGTGCGGAGGCCGCCGCAGGAGACGCCGCAGGAGGCGCCGCAGGAGA
>APFE030645707.1:3567-30326 GCA_000404065.3 Pinus taeda
AACATTTAGAGCTCATGAGGGTCATTATAAATTTTTGGTCATGCCTTTTGGCCTTACCAATGCACCTTCTACATTTCAAGTTTGATGAATTCCATTTTCAAACCCACCCTTATAAAATTTGTGTTAGTATTTTTTGATGATATACTAATCTACAACAAGTCTTGGAAGGATCATGTTGAACATGTTGACAGGGTGCTACAACTATTGGAGGAGAAACACATATATGCAAAAAGATCTAAATGTTTCTTTGGAGTACAAGAGATGGAATATCTGGGTCATATTTTATTTCATGAAGGAGTTAATGTAGACCCTAGAAAAATTAAAGCCATTAAGGAATGGAAAATCCCCACATCCATAAAGCATCTGCGAGGATTTCTCTGGTTGACAGGGTATTATCGCAAGTTTGTTAAGAATTATGGAAGAATAACAGCACCTCTAACAACATTATTGAAGAAAACTGCATTTCATAGACTCCAGAAGCAACAAAGGCCTTCGAACATATTAAAGAGGCAATGTGCCAAACACTGGTCTTAGCTACACCAGAAAGAGGCAATGTGCCAAACACTGGTCTTAGCTACACCAGACTTCACAAAGACCTTTATTGTGGAATGTGATGCTTCAGGAAATGGAATTGGTGCTGTTTTAATACAATATGAAAGACCCATTGCTTTTGAAAGTCATCCAATCAGGGGAAAGTTTTTACACAAAGCTATTTATGAGAAGGAAATGTTGGCAATACTACATGCATTTAAGAAATGGTGACCCTACCTAATGGGAAGACACTTCAAGGTAAAAACGGATCACGATAGCCTTAAATACTTTTTAGAACAAAGATTATCCTCTGAAGAGGAACAAAAGTGGGTCACAAAGATGTTGGGTTATGACTTTGAAATCATCTACTAAAAAGGGAAGCAAAATGTGGTGGCAGATGCACTCTCAAGAAAGGATGAGGATGTGGAAGCATTGTTGTGTGCCATTTCTATTATATAACCAGATTGGATAAACGAAGCAAGGGAGGAATGGAAGAATGATGAAGAAGTGTGGGCACTTATTCAAACGTTACAACAAGATTCCAGTACATCTGATACATTTAGTTGGAAAAATGATTCATTATGGTACAGAGATCGCTTATACCTCTGTAAGAATTCCCAACTCAAACAAAAGATTCTTATGGAATTGCACACTTCTCCCTTAGGAAGGCACTCAAGATTTTTAAAAACTTACCACAGGGTTAAGAAGGAATTTTTTTGGGATGGCCTTAAATCGGATATTCAAAAGTTTGTGGTGGAATGTTTGGTTTGCCAACAAAATAAAGTTGAAATAATTAAGACCCCGGGTCTATTACAACCTTTATCCATTCCAAGCCAACGTTGGGAGGAGGTTTCAATGGATTTTATCATAGGTTTACCCAAGTCTGAGGGAAAGAGTGTCATCATGGTGGTAGTTGATAAACTTACAAGTATGCACACTTTTGTGCATTATCACATCCACTTAAAGCTAGTACAGTTTCTACTGCATTTATGAAAACAATTCAAAAGCTACATGGAAACCCAAAGATTATTGTAAGTGATAGAGATCCCATTTTCGCAAACTTTTGGACAGAATTATTTTCTTGTGTTGGTACTCAGTTAGCTCATAGCTCATCTTATCATCGTCAATCTGATGGGCAAACTGAGATAGTAAACAAATGTTTGGAAGGATATATTCGTTGCTTTGTATCTGATAAACAGACACAATGGGTCAAATGGTTGCCTCTGCCTGAATGGTGGTATAACACTTCCATACAGCAACAAAAATGACCCCATTTATGGCACTTTATGGATATCAACCATCATCCATCACATCATATTTAAGAGAAAATTCTAAGTTTCAGGCAGTGGAACATCACATCGAGCATCAACAAGAAGTCCTCCAACTCTTAAAGGATAACCTCTTGTTGGCACAGAATAGAATGAAACAACAGGCAGATCAACATCGCAGCGAAAGAAGTTTTGATGTAGGTGATTGGGTATTCCTACGGCTGCAACCATATAAAAAAATGTCCCTCAAGCAAGCTAAGAAGGATAATAAATTATCACCAAAGTATTATGGTCCGTACAAGGTGTTGCAAAAGATTGGTACTATGGCATACAAATTGGAGCTTCCTGCAGCTTCTCGAGTACAACCAATTTTCCATGTTTCATGTTTAAAGAAGGTTATAGGCGACAAGTTCCTAGTTCAAACAATATTGCTAGAACTTGACAAGTAAGGAAAAATTATATTGGAACCGGAAGTAGTCACAGAAACAAGAACCCGATAGCTACGAAATCGATCAATTTTGGAGTATATCATCAAGTGGAGGAACTTATCCACTGAAGAGTCCACATGGGAGGATGAGAATTTTATACAGAAGCATCCAGAACTACTCAAGCGTTGAGCACAACACTTTTTTGAAGGAGAGGGGCATGTTAGATCCATATAATACTAGTGATTACCCCATTACTATTGTAGTTATATCTCTTATTAATATTGTTGTGCCCCTATTGTCCCCATATTGTTATTACTGTGCCCCATAGAATCCCTCTATTGTTATTTTGTGGCTTTATATTATTATTGTTAGGTTGGCTGGGTTATATTGTGACTCCTTAGACTCCTATATATAGAAAGGAGGTTTTGTCATTTGAATCATGAAAGAATCATTCATTTGTGTAATGTAAAGGAGGTTGCTCCCTCGAAGGGGCTGAATTGTAAGGCATTGATCTATCTTTTCTATCTTTTTGTGAGCTGGTTTCATAACATACCTTCATGCTCTTCTTGGATTCAAGCATCCCTATCATCATCTAACTCACATCGGGTAGGGCCCCATAATAATTAGACCTCTAGTGCTATAGATGAGACGTAAAAACTAACATCGTCCCTAATGGACTTCTTGCAACTTGATACAACTCTGAACCCAAAAGCATCTTTGAAAATTCCATTTTCAAATATGTACCTTTCCATTGATGAATTCCACCCTGAAACCTTTGACTTCCATTACCGAATTGGTCACCACTTTCTTCTTGTGATCAGGTACACAAAAGAGATTCTTGTAAATGAATCGAGTTACCCTCATTCAATTGAGGGATAACATTCCCTACACCCTTTTCAGTATAGGTGGCATTAGATCCAAGTATAATCCAACGATTGTTTCCATATCTATTAAATTAGAGAGAGCACCCTTATATCTGGTGAAGTGCCTTGAAGCACTACAATCAATAAGCCAGATTCCAAAAGAATATAAAGGGAGAGGGCCAATACAAGATAACACTTCTTTATCTTATCAGAAACCACATTTGATTCTTCATACCTGGGGTTCCTTGCTTTCTTGAAGAGTCGGTCGTTCCCTTGATGACCTGCATTACTAGTCATTCCTTTGATCATTGAAGATGTCCCTGGAATGATTGTTATAATCATCAAGTGATGTGTCCCTACCATTCGATCACTCCTTCGCATAATGGCCATACTTATTACAACCAAGGAATCTGCCTTTCCTTCCACCCTTAGATCCGAACTTCCCAATAATGTGATCTTTTAGGTAGGCCGTCAGAAGCTTCCGTTGTGCCATTATGATAATATTCTCTACTTTGATTTCATCCTCGGTGAATTTGAAGAGGGATGAGGAATCTGCTGATCCTTTTGTCCTTTCCCAACTGTCTTCGGTGATTTCTCTTTCACTCTTGCTTGGGCTTTGTATTCACCTCAACTCTGATACCATGTTAATTTTAGGTATGTTCTATGCTTAGAGCAATTTATTTCAATTTTCACAGTTAGCTCAATATCTTTTCCAGATTAGCAATCACATCAACGTTAAGTAAACTGGAGATAGAACATAAACATAAATCGTAGAAGACAAGCCAAGACAAGAGGACACAAGATGTGGCACTAGCCAGGGACAAACACCAATGTGGGGAAACCCTTGATCAATTCTTCTTATATGTTCTTCAATAGTTCAACAAAGAGACAGAGAGATAGTACATTTACAACAGAAGTCAACACTTTGACTTATCTAGATAAGAGCATAGATCATCTCTAAGAAGATGATACATGAGATCAGTTGAAGACATGCTGCTTCAACTGATTCTCCAAGGTGACTCTTCACCTATCATTGTGTCGCATCTCATCATAATGTTTCACCTCACCATGTTGCACCATGCTACACCCATCATCATAATGTTGGACCTCATGATCATGATGTACACATCATACTGATGCACCTTGCCTGCGATGTTGTCCATGCTTGTTGCTGTCCCATGCGCCTTTGTTGCCATGTCACAGATGCTATCCCACTTTGCCTTGCCATACCTTACTGCTATTTTATATGTCTTAGCATACCTTGCTGTTGTCCCAAGTGTCTTAGCAGCACTATGTTCCTTGCTGTCCCATGCATCTTAGCAACACTATGTACCTTGTTGTCCCATGCATCTTAGCAGCACTATGTACCTTGTTGTCCCATGCATCTTAGAAGAACTATGTACCTTGTTGTCCCATGCATCTTAGAAGAACTATGTACCTTGTTGTCCCATGCATATTCGCAACACTATGTACCTTGTTATCCCATTTACTTTGTTGAACTAGTGTGCTAGTCACCTTGCTGTCCCATGCATTATGTTGTCCCAACCTATTGTTCATGACTAATTTGGTTAGGGCACTAGGAAGCCCTAACTCCACCTAATAGTCATCAAACAAGTCCCTTGATGACTATGACCCACCTTGGCAAGCTTCTTCCATACCTATGACGCTTCCTTAGGATGCATATCAGCCCTTCATAGATCTGTTGTCACCTACAATAGTTATTCCTACCACAACCCTCCACGCCGCTCCTTGTGCTTCCTCACACTGTCCCTTTGAGATGACTGCGACCTGGTTAGGAGGACCTTTCTAGGCCTCTCATCCATCTAAACTTCACGTCCCAATTGCTGTTGTAGCAGTCCTCACTACGACCCTATAAATAGAAATATACACCCCAAAACCATACACAAAGCAGTCATTAAACTTACCTATAGTCTACACCCTGATTTGCAAGGTGAGGTTGCTTCAACGTGTCACAAAATGGCCCTCTTCTTGCCTCCTGCAATATGGCTAAGAGATGCAGCTCTTCTTCTCTAAATTCTACACCCAAAATAGTGAGAATATCTCCGCAAACTCTTCTAACTTCTAGAATGCATAGATATCAGTGTTAGGGCTTCCTCCTTGATAGTGTTAGGGATTCTCATTTGATTGCATTATGGCTTCTCACTTGATTGCTTTAGGGCTTCTCATTTCATGACTGCATTTTAGGTCATCATCTCCATTAGGGCAGCATTGTCTTCATAGGATCTCTCCTCCCACCAAAAAAGACAAGTGGAGAGGAATAGATCACTAGAAGTGTGTGTAAGAAATGACTCTCAAGTCATCTCCTTTTATACTAAAACGTTGAGCACATGTGGGGTTTATTGGTTGCTGGCCGACCTTGATGAATTGTCTTATAACACAAATAAATTCATAACTCCATGAATACTTATCGGATTCGGATGTTCTTTAGATAAATCCTACACCTCTCGATAAGAGGGATCTAATAAAATATCAACTACCATAAATAAGATGACCCACATGGAGTTTGGACCTAGTTGCCAATTTTAACAGAGACCTACCTTAGGGTATTTGTTTTTTTTACAAACCAAATTCATCATAACAGTAATTAATTATTAGATGCAAGAACCCATGTTCGTGCTTTATCAATCAATAAGTAATGTTGTTTAAGTTATCATGTTGCAAATAATAAACAAACAAAGATTTTCATTTTAAACTAATCATCCATTGGCAACATCCATTATGAAAGTCACATTGTAATTTAAAACGCATCCATAAATTTACAATTCAAACATCGTATCCTTCAATTTTATGATATGATAATTTTATACAAAAATAAGAATGTAATATAATTTTATGGAAACATGAGGTACTGTTCACCAAAGGGATGGATATTCGATCTCGGCTCTATTACTTCTTGCACTCTCTTGTTGTTCTCCACGTACACATGTGAAGGATGTTGTGTCTTCGCCAAATGTCACTGGCTCACTGGTTGACCTCTCAGCCTACTCCTCGAGCACTCTTCTTCCCCACGGACCCTCGAGCTACAATGGGGCTAAAGGTAGAGGAAGAATACTAGTTGATGGAGGAGAGCACTCTTGACTCAACAATTCCCTCTTTAATGGCCTCCATCACACCAAACTCACTATAGACTTCGTAGAACTTCAAGTGGAAGTTCTTGAAGGGTACAATTGACTTGAAACCCCTAGCATCAAGAAGAAATTGATTGGTTTGGCACCTTTGGAACTTCAAAGGGAAGTTCTTGAAGGACACAACTGACTTGACACCCTTGGCATCAAGAAGAAAACGCTAAAATATAATTAAGATCTAATAATCGTACAAATTTTCATAATGTAGTGAGTGAGGTCTTAGAACCAAGTTAACTAAATCAAGAGTAAACCCCAGGATAAAGGCATAATAGGTAGAAAAAAAATGAGGGATTGGACCAATTGAGTATCTCTACCATTCCCATGTTTGGAAAATCTTAGGTAAAGATTGTGAATTTAAAGTAACTCTAAAGTATGTTAAGTGTTTTAATAAGAAAAAAGGGGAAAGAGAAATAGTTAATTAGAAACATTGATCCTAGGATAGTTTAACCTTATTAAGAAAATAGATTGGTGAATGAAATTAAACAATAATAAGTTAAATTAGAGAAACTTAGTTTTATGAGAGAGCCTCCATGTGGCAAGAGTCAATACAAGGATCTCCATCTAAGAATCAAATTGAGATAAACTAGGGCGTAGTTTGCGAACTAACTCTGAGACCTACCAATTGACTTAAGTAATGAAAATAACATAAAGAATATAAAAGGGGGATCATTGAGAGGCAACTAGAAGAAGAAATAGGGAGTCATGTTGGGGTGAGGGAAAATACATTTTTAAAATAAGAATTTAAGTAAATAATTTAAGAGATCCTTAGTGAGAGGGTGACACATGGACGAGTGAATAATCAAACTTTTAAATTAATAAAAATAATTATTTTTGCATGAAATGACAAGTGTCATCTATGAAGCCTTCTATAAAAGGAGCAAGCTATGGGAGAGAGATCACTTTTTTACCTACTGTTGGATGAATTACATAGTGCTACTGTGAGGGACTACAAAGTCTATAGTGAGTTTGGTGTGGTGGAGGCCATTAGAGAGGGAACTCTTGCGCCAAGAGTGCTCTCCTTCATCGGATAGTATTCTTCCTCTACCTTATAGTCCCATTACAACTTGGGGGACCATGGGAATGAAGAGTACCCAATGAGTACACTGGGAGATCAATGACATTTGGTCAGAATGCAACATCTTTCACACATGTACACAGACAACAAACAAAGAGTGCAAGAAGCAACAAAGCCAAGATCAAATCTTGAACCATTTGGCGAATGGTACCTCGTGTTTCCATAAAATTATATTACATGATTATTGTTGTATATAATTATGAGATTGTAAAAGTGAAAGATATGATATTTGAATTGTAAATTTATGGACTATTGATGTATGTGTCTTAAAATTAATGTGCTTCTCATATTGATGTGTTTTTAATTAATATGTGACTCTCATAATGGATATTGCTAGTGGATGATTAGTTTAAAATGAAATTATTTATTTGCTTATTATTTGCAACACGATAAGATAAGTTAAACACCATTATCTATTGATTAATAAAACACTAGCATGGTTCCCTGCATATAATAATTAATGGTGCTACTCTGATGAATTTGATTTGTAAAAAAAAAAATTGTGTCCTGTTGGAGAGGTAAGTCCCCTCTACGGATAGAGGCGATCCCTACTAGCCCAGAACGGGTCTAGCAACAATCAATCAATGCTAATATGCAAGCTCCTAATTGCAATTAAAAGGTAGGCAATGAACACCTACTTGGATTCCAGCGCTATTGTTTGATGAAGAGATGCCACTCTCGCTCCTTTGCTCTGGTCGGTCACGATCCTCCACTATCCTCGTGGATGAACACCTGCACATGCAAAGAGAAAAACAAACACAAGCGTGAAATCTAATAAGAGAAATTATACATCAGTCAGAAAGGATGTAATTCACATTAACCATTACAAAGACAAATGAGAATGGAACCATAACAGTAGTCATCTATTATTTATTAATCAATAACCGAGAAAGGTACAACCAATGTTCTGACGTTGAGTCCTTCTCAAGAGGGTCCAGCCAGCAAGTCTCATAAGCATTCACCCTTGGAGGTAGATCTCCCAAGACAAACAAATCTCTCTCTCCCACACAAGACAACAAGACTTCACAACCTTCCTTAAGCTCTCTAGCAATCCACACTTATCACACCAACTGCCTACTAGGAGTAACACTAAAAGCACAATGAATTCCACTCTGTCCAAAACTAGCTGCTCATGGCAATGGTAGAGGCTTATATAGGAGAAGGAGTCTCCATGAATGGTGGAAGGATAAGCTTATCTCCAAGAAAGGTGGCTCATATGACGAACAGACATGCCATAGAAGGGAGGGCGACATTCACAAGGCCAACAACTAGGTTTGGAGTCATTTGGAAGGCTGGCTGTTAGAACAAACTCGCCCAAACAGGATCAGCGCGGGTGTATAACTGGACTGGAGCGCTAATGTCGCATCTTAATAACGGAGGAGGCTATGTCAGCGCAACTTAATACAAACATAGGATGCACTGTCTCATGAAATCCACCAGCGCGGAAAATCCGTGTGCTTCCGCGCTAGCAGCGCATCAGTTGCACTATCAGCCGCTAGTCAGCGCGGTTATTTTAATAACAATTGCGATGATGAAATAAACTTTGGCAAAGAGGGTCATTTGGCCAATTCAGAGAGCATGAGCATGATGGATTTGATTTCATAACACAGTAGGGAGACTGACAGGGAGACAGTGACAAATTACTGTGTAACAGATGCCCCCTAAAGCATGAAGCCCGAGAGAGTGGGAGGGGTGAAATGCTTTACAAAACTGCTGAACTGGAATGCCACCAGGAAGAACCTGGATGTATGTACAACTGATATCTCGATTATATGTAGTCTAGGCATGGGCGCAGCTATCCAAAAGACATACGAAGAAGGTCTGTGGTATGGACGCAGCCATCCAGCTGAAGAGACCATGATGATAAAAAGGTATGGTCGCAGCCATCCTAAAAGACTTAGGTATGGGCGCAGCCATCCATCAAGGAGTCATGTAATAACAATCCACAAAATCACAGCGTGGTTCGCAACTGACTAGAACCAAGGTCTTGCGCTCCATCCAAACCCGAACGAAGTACAAGTCCAAGCATGTGAATACAGGAGTCGAAGTCGAACATGCTTGAACATCGTCTGATTACCAGCCAATGATGAAAGTTGTTAACGCAAGAGGTACCACCAATAATGACAATGGTCCTCGAGGTACTACAGGTACAGTCTACGCGTGTGAATGAATGAGCCGATGTCGAACACCCGTAGAGTCATCCGATCGGAGGCCAATGATGAAACCTCGCGTCGAACACGAAGAACCTGCCATTGAGGCATGCAGGCTCCAAGGTACCAGAAGGGAGTCTCTAGGTCACTTTCCTGGATAATGAGCTGATGTCGACAGGAAGTGATCTTCGTCGAAGGTGGGCCATAATGTTCCCACATCATCGACACGAGACGAGAAGAGATAATGTTGTGAAGTAATATTTATGAACTATCAGACAAAGGTGGTTTCTTTCAGAGGTCAACTTCTCTTGAGCATATTGGCGGCACGACAGTGGAGTTGGCAGTATTTGACGTCAATGGATCAGAGGTCATGATGACGTGGCAATGAGCAGATGAGAGGTCAAATAGGATCACCCAAATCCACGGAGGCAAGTGAAAAACAAAGTGAGATATCCCCAGCTGGACACGAAACCAGAGAAGTGCCATGTTCAAGAGCGACATACTGCCGACATGACGATAATTACGGTTCCAAAATTTTCTTTTTCCCCCGCCATTTCTGGCCAGTACCCCAATTATTTTTAACAACCTTGATGGGGATAGCATATGCTTATGGTATAAGTTCAACCTTCGGTTGAATCCAACCTAGTAAAATTTTAACGAGCCCTAGGGAGGAGAAGCTCGAGTCTCGTCATATTGATGAGTCCAATGTCATCAGAGCTTAATGAGTCCGACACAGGTAAAACTCAGAGTCTTTTTCATATTTAGAGAGTTTGAAAAAGACATAGAAAAGAAAACTCCAGAGGTCCTTTTTCGTAAAGTTGTGTCTCGCGGGCCTGAAAAAGTATAAAATGATGCCCGAAAGAACCGCCCGATCATTACGACCGAGGAGTACTTTTCATGAATAGTGATTTCGATATGAAAAAGTAGAAAAGGGATCAAAATCACGTCGTTTCGTAACCATTAACGAGTTTGAAACGACAAAAACCCGGTAATCTTTTTTATATTTTAACGGTTGATAAAATAACTTAAAACGACCGCCCCTTAGTAACGTTTAACGAGCCAAGAAGGATAACTCGAAAAATCTTTTCCTCTTTAAACGGTCAGAAAAGAGCTGAAAGATTAATGAAAAGCAAAAATGCTAATTAATGAAAAGCAAAAATATTTTTTCTTTTCTTTGAAAATAGTATGATGCACTTAACAGATTTCGAGAGATATGCACAAAACAGATAATTCACTCAAAGGAATCTAGAACCAGATCTGAAACATGAAAAAATGACCTACCAAAGCAAAGAAAACACCAAGATCTTCAAAGAACTATGTAATCTAAGTCCCAATGAATTCAGGCAAGAAATAAACAAGCTAAAAGTGAGGTACTTGCAGCATATAATGCAAAACTCGTACAACTACCAAAAGAATGTTGAAATCAACTAATAAATCGACTGGATCAACAAACCATAAATCCGGCAGAAGGCTCGATAAGCAAAACTACAAGGGCTAAGATGTAAAATCGATGGAAAAATGCAAACAACTGAAGGATGGAAAGAACAACCAGTCAGATAACAGTCCAACAAACTTCCAGAAGGTGTAAAAGGAGCAAAAAGACACAGATCCAAGTTTAAAAGACTGACAAACAAGCCAATTTAGAAAACTAACCAGTCTGGCGCGACTGTCAGACTGCAAATCGCATTAAACAGAGATTGGAGCGAGTTGTCTGAGAGCAACAAGCGCCAATCAGCGCGACTGTCTGAAGAAAAAACGCGCTAATGAAGTTTGCCAGGCATAAAGACAAAACAGATAGATCCAAGCTTGGTTTACAGTGTCTAAAAAGAGCCAGCAAGCAAGAAATAGCAAGAATTTCAACCCAGAAAGCTATTCAGACAAATAAACAAGAGAAAAATTGACATGCAAGGCAAGGTTGAAATTGTTCAGTTCGTAAACTAAACCAGAGATTGACTGAAGTGGCGTTGATCTACTTCACTTCTGCATAGCAGGAGTGTTTCGAAGGCTACCTGGCTGCTCTTTAGACTCCGTCTACAATTTACAAATCAAACAATACAAAAACAAACAACAAGCTTGTCCCCAGCGGAGTCGCCAAATTGTTGAACTGGTAAATCCCCTCTGCGGATAGAGGCGATCCCACTAGCCCAACACGGGTCTAGCGACAATCACACCACGCTACACGCAGGTTCCTAATTGCATAAATCAGAGATCGATCATGATGATCTACCTAGAATCCAACGCTAGTAGTTGTAGAAGAAACGCCGCTCCCGTCCCTTTGCTTTGGCTGGTCACAATCCTTACGCTCCTCATGGAAGGACACCTGCACACGCAAAGAACGATACAAACACAAGCGTAAAATCCAGCATATGCAATTATATATCGGTCAAAAAAGATATAAATCAAATACCATTAAGAGACACATGAGTGGAACCATAATGATAGTCGTTCATTAATAAGTAAAAACAGAGAAAGATTACAACCAAAGGGTTCTGACGTTGAACCTCCTCTGACTGGGCAAGCAGCTAAATATGGCTTGCAAAGTGACCTCTTCTCTCTCAATATTTTGGTAGCATAACCCCTCTATAATTCTCAATTCTCACCATCAATCCAGCATGAACTTGGCACTCACAATAGCTGTAGCAAAAACTAGTTGGTTTAATGCAGGGTGACAGTCATTTATAGATGGAGGAGGAAGGAGTATGCATTGTATCAGGACACCTACTGAAGATTTAGAATTATCCCAAAATAGCCACTGAACTTGGTTGTCATGGATAAAAAGATGACACTTGACCACTTCCATGAGATTTTTCCCCAGAGAACTGCATGAACAAAGAAGGCAAAAACACTTCAATGCGTGCTGGCTAAAAATCATAACCAAATTTAGGTGGCGCGGGCTTTTCTCTATGACAGAGCGTCCATGGGCGTGCCCTCTTTGTAGGAACTGAGCCATTGGCGCGGGTAAGACTCTGTGGACCCGCGCTAATGGAAAAAGGGCACTTTTTAGGGCTAATCTGCAAAAGGTGTCTTTAGGGAGTTTGGAGTTCATACTCAGGAGAATCTAATGCAAGTGTTTTTAAGTTGTGTCACTGGTCACAGGTCCATAAATGTGTCCTCCAATGTGCGAAAGCAAGGGTAACAAGGACGGTGACCAACGGTGACAAATTACTGCATAACAGATAGCATCAGGACACATCAATAAGACAGTGCATAGTCAAGTGACCAATGGGAGGAGGCGTAAGGAAACCCCAGGTGACATCTAAGCCCAGAGGGCTTACACTGTAGGAAACAAATGAGTGTCATGAAACAACGTTAGGGTAATAGATACAAGAGATGGATATTTTGTCGAAATTTGACAAGTTCTATCAAATGACGGAAGGCACATATAGGAATTAGTTTTGTAGTGTTTTTATGTGTTAATAAGACCATCTGCCTTCAGGAAAATTAAAATGAAAGGCATCGGGACAAGAATGTTAGGTGCTAAAGTAAATCCCATTACGTATTCTTATGGGCACCATGTGATAGAGCACATGGAAGGATTGATGCACATAGAGTAAGTCATTGGGGCTATAGTAAATAGAAGTGTCGAAGCATCAGTCTACAATGGTTTTCTAAGGTTTTTTCACACTACTATGAACAAGTGCCTTTGGGCTAGATATACAAAGTGTTTTGTTCATACTAGAAAAGGGTTGAGTGTTCTGTAGTTGGAATGGTTCAGAAGCTACTTTGGTAGGAATTCTCCATATTTGGAAAGTTTTCCATATGTGGGTTTGCACCTCACTTGCGGATGAGTTAGAAGATATTATTAAAGGATTGTTGGCATAGGTTTGAAGGCCTGAATGGTTCAGTAGATGAAATTGTTATTTGAGTCAATGGCCAATGTTGAAAGCTCTGGACTCAGACAAAGAGGACCATGGCTAGTAGAATGAATTAATGAATCCCGACTCAAACAAAAGCAATCCACCTCTAATATTTGCTACATGACACAAAGAATTCAATTAAAAAGAGGGCTCAATGTCGAAGCTCCAATCACAAACCAGGAGAGCCATGTGTGAAGTACAATCTGAGTTCTATGGGAAATTAAAAAGAAATGGAGAACCATGTTATTTGTGCAAATAGAATTCATAAGTGGTACTGCTTGAGTGTGCATCTTGACTGAGATTTAATTCTCAGTATGGAGAAATGCTCAGAAGCCCATTCTTAGAATTAATGTAGTTGTAGTGGCCAAGTGTTAAATAGTCATAGAAGCATGGATATTCATGATGAAGTATGTTCTCGGGCGATGAAATTAGAAGTAGAGACAACGTCGTTCCCTTTGTTGGAGAGGAACAAAACCCAAGATTGTGATTGAGAAACTGGGCGAATGTAGAATTTTTGAGTTAGCTGAGAGGAGATATATTTGTGTGTCAGTGCTTCTATGAGAGGACAAGAGTGTTTGTGTTACAGAGAGAGGTTGAGAGCGTTCATGTGTAGGAATGACAGCTGGGAACTAGGATGCCTAATGTATGAGGGTTCAGAACAGTGAGTTGTTGTAGATTGGCTAGAGGGTGAAAAGAGGTTTCAGAATGAGTGGAACTTATTGAGGTTAAAATAGGGCCAGTAGATGAGGGAAGAGATAAAAATAGGTAGATTAGTTTCCATTTGTAGTGAGTATTAGTTCCTTATTGAGTGTCACTTCGATCCTACAAACTAGGGCGTTGGTGCATCCATCTAGTGCGTATCTACGGAGAGCTTGCAGGCCGATGCCTCCTCTAAGTGGGTGCATGCACAAATCCATGAAGTTGGTGCTTCATGGTAGTTTGATCAGGTGTCTACAGAAGAAAGGAGTTGGTGCTTCCTTCTAGTGGGTGTTAGCAAACAATCAAAGGGAGTTGGTATTTCCTGTGAGTGGTGGTTCACAAACAAACATTAATGTAATATAGTATGAGATCATACTTACACCATAATAACAAACAAGTTTTGGTGGTTTTTTCCCATAAGGGTTTCCAAGTTAAATCATTTGTGTCATATGTTCTCATTTATCATGGTGTATATGTTTATGGATTGAATTTATATTTCTTCCACATAATATGTTGTCATTGAGATACATGGACAGTTTCCAAATTTGAATGTTGAATACAAATTGGCATAAAAGTTTAAATTGGCCTTAGTATTGATTCACCCCCCCCCTCTGCTTCTCAGTATTAAACATTGTTTCCAATAGAAATTTTGTACGTTGAGCCTTATTACTAACCCAAAGATAAATATTAATTTCTTCTTCAAAATTTGAATCTTTTATATTACTAGCATATAGTGTTAGCAACTTTCTATAAAGGATACGTACCACATAGATACATGCATTAGTAATTGGTGACAACCTTTCTCCCATATAATGATGCTTTATAGATCTTTTGTCCCCTACAAGGATTGTTTTTTGAACTTTAAATGAATTGTGAAATGGTTATTGTAGAAATAACCCACAGTAAGTTTAAACGCCATTTTCCATAGTAGTTCAGATCAACAGAAAATGTATAATCTTTATTGTCACAAAATTATAGTGCCACAAAAAGCTCGCATTATAAAAGGCTACCACAAGAAATTTCATATTTTGCTAAAAGAAGCTATTCTTTATCTCTCATACCTTCATATATCTTCCTCGCAATCTTGTTTTTCTTCCTCTAATCATTCATCTGAATTTTTCTTCCATAGAGCATTGCAAATACTTCGTTGTTTTAAGAATTAGTTCAATCCTCCCCGGATGTGGGTGATTGAACGGGTGTCATGGTGAGGCCACATGCTAGCCATGTGCCTCCTCGTGCCTAAGGCAAGTCTTCATAACTACCCTCGCCGCCATGGAATTTTGGTACAGAGCGAGCCTGAAACTGCATTCAAGGCGACGTCGGGTGAAGAGGAGAAACTGCAAATTGCAGTTATGGCGGACAGATTCCAAGGGTAGGAAGGTTTTGTTAAAATGGGTGTTGATTCGGGCCACAGGGATCATTACGCTGTGTGCCGATTCACTCTCCAGGCTACAGCTCCAGACGGGAGGCATTTGCGTTCTGATTTTGAGGGGCATCTGCGTCTTGAATTTTCAGTGGAATGGCGTTAGCGTTCAGTTGAGGGATATCTGCATTCAGTGGAATGGCGTCTGCGTTCAGTTGAGGGGTATCTACGTCTCAAGTCAGCAAATTTGGTTGGGGGCAGTCTCCAACCTTGCTTCAACCCTGCTCCTGCAATTACACAAGGTCCCGCTGCTCTTGCAAAGATGGTTCGAAGGAGAGGACCTGCTCGAGGAAGGTTGTCTCATCCTCCATCCTCAAGGCCTCGCCTTCCTTGCTGTCGTTGTTGCTGCCATGAAGGGGTTCAGGCCAACCCCATCCAAGCTAGTCAATTTATGGATGCGGGCGGTTCTAATCAGGAACCAGCCCCTGCACCTGCATTCGGCTCCGCCATCTTCACATTCGGCAGTTCGATGGACAAACCACGTATCAATGCACATGTCTCAGTTTTGTTCATCGAGGAGCCCCAGGAAGATGAAGGAGATTCGAGGAGTCCGGAGAATCTCCCAGGTGGAAGCTCAGCTGAGGACGGGAAGAAACCAGTGGTGGCACCTGAGCAAGCCCCTAACAGCCCTCAGAATCAGAAAGCATCGACTTCTAAGGAGGACGATGAGGACGAATGGAACGCCCTGCAAGAGAAATATGGATGGTGTAGGGTGGTCGAGGAAAAGCCACTGGAGTAGCCCTCAGCTGGCTCAAATCCTCGTCAACCAGCTCTGCTCAGGTTCTGTCTTGGTTTATGGCTCTGTTTTTAATTTCTCAGTTTCAAATCCAAAGCTTCTGCTTTCTCTTGTTAATTTTGCATGGCCTGTCTTGCAAATTGTCGAGAGTCTCATGAGGCCCCTGCATGGGTAGTACTGTTTCGTTTTTGCGCCCCTGCGTGGGCAGTTCTGTTCTGATTTTGAGCCCCTGCATGGGACTAATCTGTCTGGGCTGGTCACTTTGGCCCTTCATGAATTGCTCAAGTTTAGGTGCGAAGCCCCTGCGAGGGCAGTGTTTTTTTGTGTTGGGTAAGACGAGTCCAAAATGCCACAGTTGGCCTTGGACACAATGCTATCATGTCTGTAAAGTTTCTCTGTACATAATATAATAGCGTAGTTTTACTGAGAAAAAAAAAGAAGAATTAGTTCAATCCTTAGTAATGCCTTTATAGTCTTGGTCTCTCTGCATGCTAGGTTTCTTCCAAACTTAATTCTTCTTCAAATATCCTTCTTATAAGGATTAGTGTAAGAATGTCTTCAAATATTTCAACAAAATGTGATCTTCAGTCTACCTTCCTTTACAAATAGATCTAATACCATTTTGAGAAATCAATAGGCTTGTAGATTAGGGTTGATTTCTCTGTCATGGTAATTACTTGTGAATGTTTGTTGGCTTTATTAAATTTAATGTTCTTGTTCTTCATCAAGAAATTGCCTAAATTACAAAACATTAATATCACGAGAGACAGAGAACACAAAGATGTAGGCTCCAACCTAGGGAAAAAGCCCCACAAGGGGGAAAACCCAAGAAAAAATTTCCTTATAGAATCAGATCAAAGTGAGATATCCAAGTTTCAAGGCCAAGACCAAAACTACCAAAGAGACCCAAGTCATCCCTCCTATAATTTATCTTTAAAAAAACAAAGTCAACAAAATTTAACATTGGTCAATTCCCTAAATTATGTTCCATCCCTAAAAATTTAGCCTCACTAAAATATCGATCCCTGAAATTTTGGTCTTGTAACAACCTCATAAAACTATAGGAGAACCTCGCATGTATGAATAGAAATTAAGGAAGAAATAAATTAGTTTTTATCTCTCCTTTTACCTTCTCTCTCCTTAGACTTCATTGCTTTTTCTTCTTTCTCTTGGACATAGATCGAGTGATGGATTGACAAAATGTGGAGGATAGTTGGCAATATATAGTTTTTCTACCATATGAAAAAACACATCTTATGGGTTGATCTACTTTTCCATTTGGAGGGCCGACCTGGCATTGAGGTGACAAAATTGAATCCTTTGACTCAATAAACCCTAGAAGCATGAAGAACATGCTATGGCTAGAAACTAATATTAATAAGAATTTACTTTTATTCTTTTTTCTTTTATAAGAAATACATATTGATACAAGTACATTGATAATTACGAAGATAAAACCTAATTACACTTTTCGATAGTTCTTCCCTTCCCCACCCCCCAAGAGGACTAGTGGCACACTAAAAAAGGAGGACAATAAAGGGAAAGAAGACCCAAAAAATTTCAATGCTTCAACTCATAATATAGCTTCCTATTTTGGAAATACCTTCGATATTTTATTTGAGGGAGAACTTGACCCAATGGTGCCATTACCAGAAAATAAAGAACCTATCATGGAGGAGGAAACAAGATAAGATCAAGCAATGTACAGAGAAGTCATTATGCTTGCCTAGAACGTCCCTATTCAATATCCTCATCACCAAACCCTTTAATCACATGTCTATACTAATGGAAAGGAGAAATCCTAGAGCATAGAACAAAAGAACAAGGAATAGAAGAGGAGAACAGTTAGGTTCTCACAAGAAGTGTAAAAAAAAAAAACTAAAATGGTCTAGTGACTTTCTCGAATGGAAATAGAAAATATTAAAGAAAAAAGAATTCTCTCAAGAAAAAAATTGAGGAAGGCTTAAATAGAGAAAAATATCAAGTTGGGAAACCAGTCTCAAATCACCAAGATCCTAAAGAATGTGAGTAGTAGAGAGGAGGGAAACACTAGATCTGGAGGAGGTAAGTCATTTGCCTTAAAATCTAAATTAAAGTGATTTCTTTGAACTTATGGGGTTTTCTAAACCATATCAAGTCCCATTGAGTCAAAGACTTAGTTAGATTGGAAAATCCACAAGCTTTATTCTTTCAACAAGCCAAGATGGATGACAAAGAGACTTTAGTTTAGCCAATATACTTTTGGAACAACAATGTTGGGGTTTCCCAAAGCTCCTATGGTGCGTCGGGAGGCCTATGCATCCTCTAGTTTGCCTCCAATATTAGGCTCCATCATAGCATCAATTTGAAGTATTGGATTGTGGTCACTCTAGAGGGCACTCAACCGAAATAAGTTTTCTCTTTCTTCAATTTTTATGCCCCTACTAGCTATAGTGAAAAAGGATAGTTTTCAAAATCTCTAACAAGACTGAAGGAGAAACATTGGCCCCAACACTATATTGTTGGAGCGGAATTTAACACACTCAACTCTATTACACCTAAACTCCTTACTACATACATTCCATGTTTACAACCAGATCTGAGAAATGTATCCCATATCCACCCGGGTCACCATCAGCACAGACCCTAAATAGAAGGACCCCCATCAATGGAGAGTAATGAGAAGAAATATAAGTTACCTTTTGTTTAAACTAGAAGGCATTGGAGCATGTTGGTTACTTATGAGCATTTCAAAATTCAACAGGCTCTGTTGTTCAGGATCCTTTCTAATAAAGAAGGGGAGACTTTGTTATTGGGATCTATTAGACATTATCCTGAAAAAATGGCAGTTCACATGGTGCAGTAGTAGAAATGGAGTAGGATATATAGCAGCAAAACTTGATAGTTTTCTTATCCACATCAAAGGGATAATCAAAGGTATCGAATGATTTTCTTCCAACTTGGCCAGAGGAGACTCTAATCCCAGGCTGATTGAGCAAAAAAATAATCCCTCCGAATATTTGGGCCCAATCGATTTCTTGTTCAATCTTGTATGGCTTGAGAGTGATGGATTTATACAATTAATCAAGCAAGCCTTGGCCCTCCCAGTTAAGGGATCTTTGGCCTTTGTTTGGGAGACTAAATTGAAATCCATTAAGTAAGCTCTTCGATCATAGGCTAATCACAATCACATGTCTCTTGTTTACAAATAAACCAGGTTATTAAAATATCTAGATATAATGGCATGCTCAAATGGATTCAAGCTTGATTGAAGATGATTACTTTCAAAAGGGGAAGTAAATAAGTAGTCTCTTATACACTCTCATTAGGTAGGACGAAGAGTATTGGTGCTTCAAGTATCAAAGACTTTGGTTAAACATAGGGGATAATAACACATCTTTCTTTCACAGATAGGAAAAGGTTCAGGAAATGAAAAATAAACCCAGAAGGTAAGGCAAAAATATCCTCCTTTCCTGAAATCAAGCAAGAATGCTTCTCTTTCTTTAGAAATTTCTAGTCGGAATTCCAAGAGAATGATCCCTTAGAAGTATACCCTTTCAACTCTTGTCTACACACCATTGTTTCTAATTCTCAAAATCTACAGCTAATGAAGCCGCTAGAATAGGATGAATTTATTGAGGCCATTTGGTCTCTTGATTTGGATAAACCCCTTGACCTTATTGGTTTCCCTATTTCCTTTTTTCGTTCCTATCTTCCCCTCATTAAGAAATATCTAATGAAACTGTTGAATTCCTCAATAATAAAACCAAAATCTTGGAGGGAGCATTAACTCTTCCTTCCTTTTTACTATCCCATACAAAAAAAAAGATTTCCTCATTCTCAAGATTTATACCCATATCCTTGTGAAATTCATCTTACAATATCTTAACCAAAATCATAGCCAACAGGCTCAAAGTTCTCATTCTGGAAATTATTTTTTGATGAAAAGGGTGATTTTTAAAGCATAGACAATTCCTAGATAATGTCATTTTGGTTAAAGAGGCCATCCAGTAGACAAAAGATAGTGGTGAACATGGCATGGTTATAATGTTCGATATGGAAGACATGTTTGATTGTGTCCACCATTCCTTCCTCTTTTTGATATTGAAAAAGTTTCGATTTTGTGGAGATTGGATCAAGGCATGCATTAGTAGACCTTGGGTTGCCCCTTTGGTTAAGAGACACCTTTTTCACTTCTTTCTTGCCTCCATAGGGCTCCACCAAGGATTACCTCTCTCCTTTCTCCTCTACATCTTGGTGGTTGAAAATATTAGCAGGAACCTAAAAGTCATCATGGGTGAAGGAAATATGAAATGTCTAAGCATATCTAATAACATCAAATATGTAAACCATTCACAATTCATGGATGACATTATTCCAATGGGAGGTGCCTCCAAGAAAATTGTGGTTCAATTTAATTAGATCTTGATAAGCACCTAGCTCTATCAGGAGGCATCGTAAAAAAAAAAGAAAATTCAATTGTTTGGATGGAATTTCTCCCCTCAAGCTCTTTAGGAGATTGATCGAGAGTTATAATTCTTTTTGGTGACCAAGTGGCACTACTTTAAACACCTTGGAACTCATATTTATCTAGGCTCTTCAAACTTGGATTATTGGGCTGAAATTCTCAACAAATTCAAGAACAAGATCCAAGGTTGGGGTGCTTAGTTGCTTACAATAGATGGCCTTGTAACTCTAATTAAATATGTCCTCTCCTCCCAAACTACCACTACTCAGGTTTGTTAGCTCCTAAATTTTTGTTGGCACAAATGAGTGTTTTAATATGTAGATTTCTATGGAAAGGTGGAAAAAACAATGAAAAGAAATTTCATTTAGTTGAGTGGAACATTATTATGTTTCCTAAGTTTAATGGAGGCTTGGTCGTAGGAGATCCCTTATATATGAACCTCACACTTGGTGCAAAAATTGTATGGAGGATAATTTTTGAAACAAAAAAATGGTAGAAGATTGTATTTTTTCATAATTATTTGATTAGGAATCTCTTGTTAATGGTGAAATATGCTTCTTATATTGGTTTTGGTTCTAAAATACAGGCTCTTTGCAAGGAAGTTTCCCCCCTCATAGTTGACCACTTAAGCTAGTTTTCTGGGAACATAACTCGAATTAATATTTGTAAAGATAACTTCTCCCCTTCAGGACCTATTGAATGTTTGGAAGAACTGAGAATCTTAAGGAAATGGATGCAAGAAAATGGGTATATAAATTTGAAATACATCTCTAATTGGAATAATCAAGGTCTCTTAAAAGGTTGGTTAAGGCTCAACCTCCCTCCCCAATTGGAAGCTCAATGGTTTAGACTGATTCACCACCTAAAGGGAATGGATCCTACTTTGAAGCACCCGAAAGATTGTTGAGTATGGACTAAAATACTCTCTCAAAAATACTCAGTCAGGATTGGGATACTCGCTTCTCATAAATTGTTTACCACACTCCTGACTAAGTCATTTGTGGTCTAAGGTTTGTAGTAAAGACATCATCCCAAAGGATAACACCTTTTCTTGGTCCCTATTTCATGAAAAAATTATCGTTGTTGAGAACTCAAGAAGAGAAATATCATTGGGTTGCCCAGGTGTGCTCTATTGATTTTGCATTAGGTCTAATTTAAATTTTTTTCCCTCGGTTGTGGTGTTCAATGTTGTTTTCTCAAGTATGAAGTTAATTCCCTAATCCTATTTTGTTTCATGCACATCATTACTCTTCTCTTTGTGGATATTTGGGTCTTAATATTTTACAGTTTCTCATGCTAGAGCTTAGGCTTCTTATATATACCAATCCTTCTAAGCATTATGTTTTCATCTTGGTATTCCTTGGTATTCAATTTTTTTCTCTATGCCTCTGGTAGTCAGGACTTGGTCCCTTATCCCTTCCAATTATTTAGTTAGGCTTAGTTTGTTGCAATGAATATATTAGTGTTAGGTTGTAGACTTTTAGGTCCTCATCGTAGAATTGCTAGTAATCCTAACTCTCAGAAGAACATCAATGCACTTGTTGCGATTGATAGGTTGTTAGATGCATCTCAGGCTCTATTGATATCAATTCACAAGCTCGAAGTCATGGTCAAGAGGCAAAGGTTCTCCTTGTAACTCTTCTTGGAGGCCAAGCTCATATCCCATTACATTGAAATGGAAATCCTTCTGGACTGATTGAGGGAGGAAATCCACTTACCTAGTTCTCAAGGTATCGACCCTGGGGCTTTTGCAAAACACAAGAGGACTCATTGTTCTACAGGATCAGAAGTTGGTTGTCATGGTTCCTGGTGAATTTTTCTCTGACCTAGAAATTATCATTTTGTAATAAGTTATAGTTAATTCCAATTGTTTTCTATGCTTTTTTATAAATGTATCTTCCTGTTAGGGTCCTTTTGCAGAGTACATAGCGGTTGTCTTTGATGTCTGAATTGGTTTGACATTTCAAGAGGTATTAAACTCGTTTTTTACTATGATGGAGACTTATTTTTTGAATTAGATATCATATGTAAGGGTTTTGGGCCCTCTCCCAACTTTCATTAATATAAATATCCATACTTGCTATATATATATATATATATATAGATATATATTACAACTAAATTCTTGTTGTTTTTATTCCAATGCATTATACAAATGCACATAGCTATAAATTCATGTCTAATTTTTCATTTTTCTCCAAATGAATTAACAAATGCATAAAACCATGCCTACTTATATTGCATTACTTAAATGCATAAACTTATAAAAGCACATGTTCTTACTCATATTTCACATTCCTTGAATACATTCATATAATTATAAAAGAATGGTTCCTTATGCACATCACTCATGCATTAAATAAAATTCATAAATAATATCAAGCATTCCAATTAATATGAATTAATTAAATGTGTATAATTATAAGAACTCCCCTATTCATCCTTATTCCAGCTACAACACCACCTTTAACCATATAATCATAACTTGCAATCTACATGTGAATGAAGAGCATCCATGCAACTGTAAAACCATGAATTTTTATTTGTATCTCAAATTAAAACTGTTGGAAATAATACTGAGAGGGGGGGTGAATCAGTATTATCAATTCAAATATTCCTTTTCAAAACAAATGATATACGCTACTTCAGTGAGTTAAACCCACGTATATACGCAAGTATGCAAAAGGAAAACCGCGTATACAAAGAAAACTTTTAATTTACTTTATCTTTCTGATGATGATTGTTAATCTATGTTGCAGAATCAAATAACCAGTAACCAGAGACAGTAAAACAGAACAGAAAGATAATCACGCACAAGAACACAAGATATAAGGTGGAAACCCAATGTGGGTGAAAACCGCCTGCTACAATTCGTCTCTATCTTCTTTTTAAATTAGAAACTTCTTTTACAATGTACTGGTGCAGTCCTTTACCAGTATGCAGGTTGCTACCTGTAAAGAGCTACAACCCTCTCTCGTTCTCCAGCTTCTCCTGGAAGGGAGCTGCAACCCCCTTTAGATCTTGCACTAGCCAAGATACTAGTACGTAGGTGATGGCCTACAGAAGGCTACAATCTTCTCTTTCTTCCAGGGACCACGTTTCATAAATTTTCAGACTGGATCCATACACATCAATCAATCATCAAGAATCAACCAAACACCTTTCCACCAATTAGATCTGAATCAAGTAGATACTTCTTTGACAGCTATACCCAAAACATAGTACTAGAACCCACACACCAAACACTGAACCCAGAACACAGCAGCAATAAATAGAAGTAGCTAGATCACAACTTAAAGTATATACGCTATTTCAATAACCTGCAACATGCGTGCATACGCTTCTGTGTTTGGAACAACCTGCGCATACGCTGTTTTCATTCACTGAACCAGCGTGTATACACGCCTTCGCTTCACTGAACCTGCGTACAGATCTATAAAGGATAATTCACTCTTTCAGATATTCATAAACACTAAGTAACCCAGATTATCAGTGTTATAGATCAAGCAAGCACCACATATAACAGAGAAAAATCATATAAAGATACTATCATTCAAGCTTAAAGATTATAACCCATCAATAGAACTTATCCTTCTTCTTTTTTCTAAGGTTCCTCCTTTATTAAGATCCAGATCTGCACCATAACCCAATTACCAGCATTTAGATCTACCACTTTTTCGGATATTCAATGACAGTTTAGATGATTATTTGCCACAACATCTCCTTCCTCTTTTATAGTCTTAGGCCTTCAACAATACCACGAGCGAAAACCATAACATTTCAATACCATGAACCCAAAACTAGGGACCAACACATCTGATGAGACGCCATGATCCAAAACCATAGGTTCAAATCCCAAGGACTAACTACCATGGACCAAGAGTAAGTTCCCCAACATATACGCGCTTTAGTAACGTATAACCTGCGTGTATACACGTCTTCGTCTAGATGAACCTGCGTATATGTCATTTTCTTCTTTCTGAGTGCCTAAACTAAGATCTTCCACTAGAGAGAGTTGCCATCAAGTACAACACCTATGCCATAATACCGAACCAGAATCATAATGCAAACAATCTCCCCCTTTTGGACTTGATGGCAACACCAAGATTCCCCTTTCATTCTCCCCCTTCGTCATCAAGGGCAAAGGGTTGTGCTCCTCCTGAGTTCATGCTCCCCCTGACTGTAGGCAAGATCTGCAAAAGATGTTCTTCAAGATGAACTATGACATATACATCATAAAAGACCTTCCTATCACCAAAAGATTCAATACATACATTCTTCACCCAACCACGTGGGGAACATCCACCCAACCAAGTGGGGATACATCAGAAAATTACATATGACAACCAAGTACATTACATCTTCATCCCAGGCATAGTGGGGAAACCAAAATAGGTCGTTACATGACCTTGACACCATAAAAAAAGATACATGACATAGAGATGAAATATGTAGAGCAAGACTTATGAAAGTCACCAGGCAGCAGCATCTGTCAATCACCATTCAGATCAGCAACCATGATTTCCTTCTATTCTCCCTCTGCACTTGTTCCACCAACAACAGTTGTGAACAAGAACCACAAGCTTCTAAGACAATGCCAACAATGCATCATTAGAAGTTTATCTGCTCCCCCTGAATCAGTGCCAGATGGTCTCTTTCAGACCCATATTAGACAACTTCCAACCAGAGCCTGTCCCTTCTGATATCCATCAAACCTCCATATACGCGACTTTCTCTGCGCCAACCGGCGTATGTACGCAGAACCTCCTCAGGAAACATACACTCCTTTTTCTCTGAAACAGAAAAGTTTAACAACAAGATGATGCATCAACTACTCCCAGCTTCTGTCTGAGATATTCAAAATTTTCCCTGGGCAGTGGTTTGGTGAGAATATCAACAACTTGTTCCTTAGAAGGAACATACTCCAATTTGACCTTTTGTTCCAACACTTGTTCCCGGAGAAAGTGATACTTGATCGGTATGTGCTTGGTCTTTGAATGCATGACTGGGTTCTTTGAAATGCTGATTGCACTTGTATTATCACATAAGATGGAGATAGGTGGTGTACAAGTGATTTGAAAATCCTGCAAGGTCAGCATCATCCAAAGGAGTTGAGTGCAGTAAGATGCAGCAGCAACATACTCTGCTTCAGCTGTAGACAAGGCAATCGAACTCTGTTTCTTGCTGAACCAAGATACTAATCTGGAACCCATAAAGAATGCACCACCACTTGTGCTCTTCCTGTCATCGACGCTTCCGGCCAATCTGCATCTGTATAAGCATGAAGTGTGAGATCTGTATCTCTAGGATACCATAAGCCATAATTTTGTGTCCCTTGAAGATATTTGAAAATTCTCTTTACTGCCTGAAGATGAGTCTCCTTTGCATTTGCCTGAAATCTACCAACTATTCCTACTGCATTCATGATGTCCGGTCGGGTACCTGTCAAATAAAGTAGACTTCCGATCATAGATCTGTAGGTTAGTTGATGTACTGCTGCAGATTCATCATTTGCACTGAGGCTACATCCTGTGACCATGGGTGTACATACTGGTTTTGCATCTTCCATGCCATACTTCTTCAGAATCTGCTTGAGGTACTTGGTTTGAGACAAGAAGATACCGCCTTCATTTTGTTGGATTTGCAATCTAGGAAAGTATGTCAGTTCTCCAAGCAAAGACATTTCGAATTCTTTCTGCATCACGAAGGCAAAGCTTTGACTCATAGCTTCTTCATTGTTGCCAAAGATAATGTCATCTACATACACAATAAGTATTAGCAATTTGTCATTTTCAATTTTTATATAAAGATTGCTATCTACTGATCCTTTTGAAAAGCCTTGTTGACGAAGATATTTGTCCAAACGATAGTACCAAGCCCTTGAAACCTGTTTAAGACCATAGAGAGACTATTTTAGTCTGCATACAAGATTTGGATCATTCCCAAGGATGAAACCATCTGGTTGCTCAATGTACACTTCTTCTTCTATGTCCCCATTTAGAAAGGCTGATTTCATGTCCATTTGAAAAACTTTGAACTTTTGAAAGCTTGAGAGAGCAAGGAACATTCGGATGGCCTCAAGTCTAGCAATAGGAGCAAAAGTTTCTTCAAATTCTATTCCTTCTTGTTGAGCATA